>JAMPIV010010044.1:1075000-1365000 GCA_024509875.1 Oreohelix idahoensis | reverse complement strand
CCTTCAGGGGTCCATAGCATAGCTGTTCTTGTGATGGCATCGGGGTCTCTTCTGAGGACATGGCCAACCCAGCCCCAGCGTCAGCCAGCTATGATGGTGTGCTGTGCATGTCCTCTTGCTTGCTCCGAGTAAGCAGATCTTGGCTGGTGATGGTATTTGGCCAAAAGATTCGGAGAATTTTTCTTAGGCATGTTGTGTGAAAAGAGGACAATTTCGACATTTCCTTCTCTTTAACTCTCCAGCTCTCTCAGTAGATACTGGAAGAACAGAAATAGGATTCTGCGTTGAATGTGTGAAGTCCCAGTGTCAGATAAAAACACTGGTATCACAGGATAGTCACTGAAAGAATCTGCTTTAGAAAATATTCAGATTAAAGTCAGACCTTAAATTGCCCTTAGCTAAGTCACCTCCAATGAAAACACTGGACAACAGACATATTGTATCCGAGACAAAAGTAGCTATTATTAACTAATTTGGACATGCTGATCACGAATATGAACTTAAAAATCGCGAATTATCTCTAGTTTTCAAGATTCGGGGGAAAGGGGGGGGGGGGGGGGGGTTCAGTAGGCTGGTGGTTTCAAGAAATGAACTTCAACTGTAACATTATAAAGGTAATGATAAATCTTTGTTTCTTGCACCAGATTGACATGGACTGTACTTTGTGATATTGCTCGTCCAGTCACAATGTTCTGTAAATGGGTCAGGTTACCGACTGTTGGGGCCCTGACAAGGTGTACTGTTAAGTGCGTATATTCTGATGCAATGGGTGAGTGTGAACATCAATAATGACAAAACGCGAATGGATGAAAGTTCGACAGGTTTACAGGACACTCACTCCAATCACAGGTGGAAGTCAAGGATGGCTGGACAACTGTGGTCGTTTCATACTGTTTAATAGGACGCACACACTAAGACAGTACGTGTATAGTTACAGGAACAACGGTCGACATAAATAGCAGATTGTTGATCAATGGTCTACCATCTTAAGTTAGCATTCATGTTGAATAACATCATAATGGAACATCTGTAGACAAGCACTTAGATTTCCACTGTTAATCAATATAATCATCAGGCCTTACTGACCGAGTGTGTCAGTTAATAAGTACTGTTCAAGCCTGACTCCTAGACAGAACCTCTTTTCTAGCGAAGATTCCTTTAGGTAAAGTACAGCAAATCTATCTGAAGATAATGTTAACCCACCGGTATTGGGTTTTCTTTATAACTGTGATCTCTTAATCATCACCTGATAATAAGGGGCATCCCCGTTCTCTGATTGATAATCGACAAAAAGTTAGAATCCAAAATGGCATCTGGTTCCCTTTTGAGCATCGCTCACTATACAGATGTATAGCAAATCTTCAATAGAAGCTTTGTTCATAAACACAAATGTCTCTACAAGAATCAGCAGAGTCTTTCATCTTAAATGCTGCATCCAATCATTTACAGTGCTGCTAGGTAACATATCATTCCGACATATGGATATGGATCATCCTAAAGTAGACATCTGCCCAATTAAGCCTAGGACGAAAAAAGTTAAGTAAAATGTTCCTTTACCTGGGCATAGGAAATACACTAGCAAACACAAACGCTCTCCTGGCGTTACTGAATCAACACTGGGGAACATATGGACTTAACAATCCTAGAAGAAACTATCTTCGTTCCCATAATAAATCATAGAGATCACAGACTTTGGACAGGTCTAAAGCCATGACATCCCGCCAGGCTCCTTCATCACCGAAGCACTGCCTAACGTATCTTCATGCGCCGAAAGTGGTTGACCCCAAAGTACAGTACAAGGAAAATAGTCCGACATAGACATACAAAGATAACACGATATAAGACCGAATCGTCTCAAACAGACAAGGAGTAAACATAGATTCAGATCATAAACATCCCTGCATAAACCTCAGCAAGAATAATCTGTTTCTGGCTATACCAGACACAAAATATGACATACGTCTAGATTCATACGCCAAGTTCGATATTCAGGAAAGATACAAGAACAGATAACTCATAGAATGAATACACATCGACTAATCTGAGTTCTGTCCCTTAGACTTAAGAATCGTGAATTCAAAGATAAATATATTTTTATCAGACAAATAAATACATTTTACATTTGTATGCGTGTCAACAGTAATCTGTGCGTCACACAAAAGAATATGTGCGCAACAGGTAATAAATCAGTTGAGTACAATTTGATATGAATGTAATATGTACATCTTTCTTGGCTTGTTGTAAAATGTGAATGGATGATGATGATATTCAAAAAATATAATTTTTACCAAATCTGAAAAATGGTGATTTGCTAATTCAATTTAGAACTAAACAATCTTTCCTGGGGATTTTCACTTCTGTTGAAAACAAGGTTTCTGACTGTCTTTTAGTCTATGTTCTTGGCTACAGCTCTCAGACTAATACTTTCATCATAAACTGTCCTGGCTTTCTCATTTGGTTGCACGAATTTAACGTAGACTGGTACGCAGCTTGAAGTATTTGTCTGTCTTCACCATGACTGGCACAGTTTGTTCAGTTAAGGCCTCCCTCAAGACTTCAAAGCACTGGTGGGGACTGAGGCTCAAGTCCGGGTAACAATACAGTGGCTCCTATATTATTCCAGGTAGCTCAGATTGATCCTGACTCTTAGACCTCTGATTTTGCTGATACCTTCGAACCTGTAAACCAGTGTTTCTCAACCTTTTTGTCTTCGCGGCACTTTTCAATTTACCGGTACTACAAATTTGCGGCACACCTAGCCGACCCCGCGCCAGAATAAAAAATTATAGTGATATATACTAAATTAAATACACTAATTTGTGGGTACTTTAGAATAAATGAAACTCTCGATTCGATTTTATTTTAATTGTTTAAAATAATTGGAACATGTATTTGACCACCCAAAAAAAAAAAAATGTTTTTATACAAACCTGATGGTCCTTATACGATACGTGGGCTTGATCCTTTTGAGTAATTTCTTTGATATTACAGCGTATTTGTGATAAGCAAACTCTTATTTCGTTTTCAACTTAGTGAATGTTTTCCCTTTTTTGCATTTAATGCTTGTAGAAAATCCCAACTCAATAAATATGACGTAGAAAACTGTATCCAATTAATTAAAGCTCGTTTTGCAATAACGATAGGAGCCGCGGTAGCTCAGTGGTTAGTACACTGGCTTCCTAGCTCTGTGGTCCGTGGTCCGATACCTAGTTGAGGTGGGATTTTTTTTACCGCAAACGGCTCCGAAGTCGACCCAGCCTTATAAATTGGGTACCAGAACAACTCTGGGAAGGTTAAGGCGGCCGGCGTGATGTTACCACATCACCCCTAGTGTGCCGATGGTCAAGAAAATACGGGCCAAACACCGTATTCCCAATATGCCTCAATAGGCGTGTAACAGGATCCTTTTTTTTTTTTTTGCAATTATAGAATACTCGTCTTTATCAGAAATCCAGAATGCGTCCAGGGGCATCTCAGAATGTTTCAATTTAAGACTGCGATCATTTGAAACATAAGCTAACTGTTCTTCTTCTATTTATTGTAAAATCCAAACTTATGAAAGAGGCACAAATGGATTTCTTACCCAGTCGAATCTCTCTGTAGTCAGCGATGGAAAGTAATATTGGATATTTTGCTCCAATGTTTCCAAATGCTCCATTTTGAGGGTAGCAATGTCCTTTAAACTGTTCTTGGGCGCCAGTTAAACATATAAAGATTACCCTCCCTAGCTTTATTTAACCAGATTAAAATACTTTTTTTTAAATAACAGTAGTTTATCAGTAGATGTAAGGATGTTTTCATTTCGTCCTTGCATACTGGTATTCACACCGTTTAGGCGCCTGAATATTTCTGCCCGGTATGCTAGCTTGGCACACCAAAGTTCACTGCTGAGGTTTTCATCAAATGTAATGTTTCCTTCTGACTGAAAAAATAAATTCATTTCGTTCCTTAGTTCATACACCCGAGTTAAGACTCTTCCCCTGGATAACCATCTCACTTCTGTGTGAAAAATTAAGCATTCATACTGCGAATCCATAGCTTTTATAAAGCTGTTTGAAGAGTCGGGTCTTTAGAGGCCTTGACTTCACAAAATTGACCATTAGGACAGCCTGGTCTAATACATACTTTAATTCTTTCCCCAGTATCTTTCCAACAAGGCCTTCCCTATGCAGAATGCAGTGTGTAGAAATCATGTTAGGATTTTTCTCTCTTACATGTGTGACAAAACCTTCTAAAGACCCCATCATGGATGGAGCGCCATCTGTGCAAACAACCACACATGACTTCCAGGAGAGATCAAATTTTTTTTTTAAGTAGGAGTCAAGGTATCAAATTTATCTTCACCTCTTGTGCGATCTACAAGTTCTCTGCAGCTTTAAAATTGGTTTATGATTTCATTTCCATGGACAAAGCGAACAAATGCTAACAGTTGTGCTTTGCCACTAATGTCAACTTGTAGCGCAAAGTCTGATTTTTTAAGCTCTGTTGAAACATGTTCCTCAACGTTGGAATACATCTCGATTATTCTTCTTCTAATCGTATAATTAGACAACGGAATTTTGGTAATTTCGTTTTCCGCTTCACTACCAAACATTGTTCTAACAATCGAACGGCACGCAGCCAAAATAAGTGACTCAGCTGTAGTATATGATTTCATTTGTTGTGCTATGATTTCGGCTACATGATAAGAAGCTGTTTGAGCTTAATCAGATACTTTAACTCTTTGTTCCAAATAGCGCACTTGTTTTGTTTGTTCAACTAATCTTTTGAAATAATTCCAATCTTTATTCAAAAGATGTGCATGTTTAGTGGTGACATTTTTTAAAATTTACTATGAACCATAACTTCGTTCGACAGTTTGTCACCGCACACAACACATAATGGCTGAGGACAATCTTTCTCTTCAGACCAAGAAAATCCCAGACTTATTTAAATAGCTGTCCATGTACTGTCTACGAACTTTATATTTAGAAATCGTACTCGGTATTGGCGTGATCATGTCCAAACGGATGTTTTCATTTCTGCAAATACTAGTCATGCTATCATTGTTACTATTTTCTTGTACACGTTTTCTTGTAATAAATCTATCCATGTCAGTCAGTTTATCTAATTTTAATTTTAGGTCTGGAGAATTCGTTATAATATCATGAAATTTTGAAGTATACTGTTTTTGTTCAGAGCAATTTATAGATCCAATTATTATTGACTGAACTCAAGCTGTAAGATCACTTTTATGTTACATGATCACTAAAAATATACTTTATGTCAGTATATTTACAACATTTTCGCAGCACACTTTGATAGGCGCGGCGGCACACTAGTGTGGCGGCACACCGGGGTTAAGAATCACTGCTGTAGACAATATGTGGCTATCTTTGGCTTATATAGCACACACAACCTATCTGTTCATGAGATGAGTGAGTTTCAGGTGTATGCATGTAATGAATGATACATGGCTCAGTCTGATAAGTAAAAGGAAGGACGAGACAGGTGTCTAGCTGCAAACATTTTATACAATAAAATAATACAGAAATATAATACATCAATTATTTATACACATGCGCTAAATAGAAATAGACTAAATAGACTTTCTGTTCAGCCATGCGCTCATCAACAGACAGCGATTTTGATAGAATTTCGGTTCTTGCCTTCAGGGAAGTACCCAGTTTTTATTTTATTTAGTTTTTATGTGTCCTATCTAGCCTTCACTTTCTTTCCTTTCCTGACGAAGGCCTTGTGGCCGTAACGTAGACTATTTTCTTTGTCTTTTGTCCTCGTAAGACGAATCACCTTTTTTCGATTTTTTTTCAAACCCATCCTTTATACACATGGCATGGTGTCTAATCACCCTTTCCCTCTGCCTGATAAGTCAGCTCTTAACGGCAGGGTGTATAAGCCCTGATAAGGACTGTATTAGTCTTGATAAGGAATGTATTAGCCCTGATAAGGACTTTATTAGCCCTGATAAGGACTGAGTCACGGTTAAATTTTCAGGTTCCAACCTTCGGCAATCATAACTACTAATCACAAGTATTATGCATGTTACTTTCATGACATAATTAAATATTTCATAAACCAAATCCTGAAATAAAAGTTATATTTATTTACTAGATATACATAACAATTCTACGTACCCTCTTAGGATCTTATAAAGATAAGAATGGCTTTTGGTGGAATAAAGTACTGCCCGGCTATAGATAACAAAGTGTTAGCTTTACATGCGTCTCTCTCTCTCTCTCTCTCTCTCTCTCTCTCTCGCCTCCGTCCTTCTGTCTTTGCGCTGCGCAAGTGAGTTTGAATTCTCCGCAAGTTCCTTTTATTGGCACAGAACGTACGTATCGGAAGACAAGTGTCCGCAACTCTGGTGTACTTCTGCAAAATTTCATCTCTGAGGGATTATGTGTTATAATTGGTTCAAACCTCAGCCTCCTACATCGCATTTTTTCTATTTAGCGCATTTTGAGTTATAGTTTTTCATTCTCGGTGAGTTTATCTTTTCATCCATATGTTGTTTTTCAATATCGGTCGTATTAACGATTTTATATTGAATTTCGAATCTGAAAACCATAGGATTTCTCGATGCACTGACACTCGTTCTTATAAAATTCTTCAACACTACTCTCTCCCTCCAAATTTCCTTGTACCGGCACATAAATGAAGTTATCCCCTATAAAAGGAGACGATTCTCATCATTGTCTGTTTTTCCGTTCTCTTATGCGAGCCCTAAGTCTACCCCTTGTTTCTTCAGTTTTACGCCTCCGTAATAAATGCTGGTAAGCCATACCCATGGGCCCTGTTCTGATTGGTTAGCATCGACACATACCTCGCAAAGACATTTCTGCATTTGTTCAAGCCTGTACACCTCTGCCCTAGTTTCAGTCTAGTGCAGAGGTTTTCAAACTTTTGTGGTCCGCGGCTCCCTTGACCTGTGCATAAATCACCGCGGCTCCTCTCTATACTATATATTATATATAAGGAATTGTCATAATATCGAGCAAAACACTTTTCCCAAGCCACCGCGACGCCCTTAGCCGAGGGCCGCGACGCCCCTGGGAGCAGCGGCGCACAGTTTGAAAACCTCTGGTCTAGTGTATTAACTAGACAATTGCGTAACACACGCAGATATTCAGCCGCGTAGTTAACTAACAATGATATTCAGCCGCGTAGTTAACCGACGATGATATTCAGCCGCGTAGTTAACTAACAATGATATTCTGCCGCGTAGTTAACTAACAATGATGTTCAGCCACGTACTTAACCGATGATCATATTCAGCCACGTTGGTAACCGACAAATCGAATTCAGCTGCGTAAATCAGCCTTTCTCGACCTTTTTTTATCCTGGAGGAACCCTTGAAATCATGTTCAGGTCTCAGAGAAACCCTGCAAAAGAAGTATAATATCTCAATCTCATGGTACCTTAGAGTGATCAGTAAGTTGTAAATTAAATAATTCAACAAATATTATCAATGCTGTTTTGAGTAGAGAATGATCTTTTTTTTTTCTTTTTTGGATTGTGGATCTGTTTATTTTGGCCAAAATATTAGTTTATTCTTTTTGTGTGGTTCATTCTCCGCCTAAAGGATATCAGCTTTAAAGCCAGTCAGTAATATAGGCGAAAGAAAGTCCATTTTTCTCCTATTTTTTTAAAATTTCCTTGACTTTTTTAAACCTTTTCCTAGTAGGAGTAAACGTCGTATCATAAATGTCTACTCTACACACGATGCTAATGAAATATGGTATGTGCAAGAGTGAACACATTCCTATTGCGCACTACCATTTCTGGGCTGCTCGGTAACTGACCACCACTATGAGCGCTAACATTGCTCGGCGTGAAAAAAAAGGTTAAAAACGCAGTTTATTTAATTTTATTCAATCACGATCTCTCGCGGAACTCCTTGACGACCCTCGCAACACGACAATTATGGCGTCCTATATAAATATGAAAGATATTACTTCACAAATATCGTAACAGGCATCAAGTAACAGCTGTATCACGAAATCAATTGAGTCATATCTACAAATAGTTTCCTCAGTTATATTCTTAGACGAAAAAAACCCAGGCATTTGAAAAAATTTGCACCATGTGATAAGCCAGTTATACAGGGTGTTCATAAAAGATTGTAACCTTTTCATAAAAATTATTCTCGGCGCCGTGATGTAGTACGAGGATGCTTTCTATCACAAAAGTAAGATAATCTCTTCAAGTTTTTAAGCATACTTTACAAAGACTCAATATGTGCACCCTTCGTGACGTGACAGATATCTAGTCGATAGTCCATTTCTTCCCACACTCGAATCAGCATGTCTCTCAACACACTGGTCAAGTAGGTGAAAAGAAAAGAAATAGGTACATTGTTGGGAGTAGAAAATGCATTAATTTTAACGCCGAGTTTGGCACTTTGCCATTTCACCCAAATAGCCACTCTATGTCACGTGATGAGACTGGCTGTGGAAGTTTTGCTAACAAGGCAGGTAAAAAAACGAGAGAGAGTTTAGCAGCGAGGAGGGGGCATTGAGTGACCAGCCGTTAGGCGGCACAGATGTGTGTTTGGGCGTGTGTGGAAAGCCCTAATGTATATTCCTGTTTTTACATGGAAGTATTATAATGTATGGCATATTTAACATTCATAATTGTTCATGCAAATGAGTGACTATTATTATTATTATTATTATTAATCTTGATTGTGTTCTTATTGCCTGACCACATCAATGGGTCTAATGTGAAGTTCGTTGTAATGTGTATTAAAGTTACAGAACCGTCACTCAGTTATTATTACTTTCATTGGAGAAAGAGATGTGTGCACAAAGTAAGTTAATACTAAGAATTAATGTTTATTCGCCAGGCACATAAAGAGAGAACCCTGGACATCACGTTCCTATCTATATGGGATACAAACAAACAGTCGTGCAAACGCAAAAGGCAGGAATAAGCACGAAAAATATAAATAAACCACACCCCTCAACAGATGGGTTTAACAGATGGGTAGCCAAGCTTGTGCCTCGCGATGTTTTATGCCTGAATTAAGTATGTGCACCAAGTTTATCTAAAATGCATTTGCATCAATTGAACTATAATATGAGTGAACAGGAAATCAGATGCACTTTTAAGGCAACGTGTTTTAAGCTATTTTGAAGTGCTGCGCTGTATAACAATGACTTTTTGTTCGTGTAAATGAACTTTCGTGCAAACTAACCTTTTTGCAAACACTGCGGTGAAACCAGCTTTCGCGCAAATGAACTTCCCGTACAAAGCGAAAATTTTCGACGCACTGCGGCAAATTATCCACTCCCCGTGACCTTTAACGGCAGCAGGAATTTACGTCAACAAACACGCATGATTTCTGTTTATGGAACATTTTAAAGACAAACGAAGTAACTATTTTTCCAAAAACATTGAAGGCGTTCAGGGACCATACGTGTACTAACATTTATAAATCTATAAAAGAAACTTTGCGGACCTTATTATTAAGAAATAAATAAAACAGTTCGACCAGACGACATATCAAACAAGTTTTCAGAACTATAGTTTCTATTTTGGCTCAGTTTTCCTGATTCAAGCGAGACAGTGTAAACTAAATTACGCCGTGTTCAGACCAAAACACTTTAGTCTGCATTTTACGATACGTTTAGCTGCATTTTAAAAGCTTCTTTAAAGCCTCTTGTGCTTTCATAGCGTGCTCCATCTTTGCTATTTTTCTTTTTTCTATTCTATATGTTCAGTGTTGCCAATTTTTTTTTTAAGTATCATTTATTTTTTCATTCATCTTCGGAAGTATGATGAAAGGTGATTTTCTATAGGTTTATGTGAGGTTTGCATTTAAGGAATTTTAGCGATTTGACGCATTCATACTGATAGTCCTTTTTTGCATTGCGAACATTTCATTTTTGTTTAGATGTGGTGTTAGGTATCACGTTCTGTTATTGTTTCGTATATATGTCTCGCGTTGTCAGTTGTTGTAATAGTGCTTTCTATACCTTCTTCTCCTTAGTTGTTATTGTGACGGTTGTTTCGTTGTACTTGTGAATTATTTGTAGTGTCTAATAGTTATTATTTTTTTTACATCTTAATATAGAATATTGTTGTTGTTGTCTTATTTTGGTTAATTTTTATTTGTTTTTGTGTGTGTTGTATTTGAAAATATACCATCATCATCATCATTGTCATTGACATCATTGCCTTCATCTTTTCATTGTACATTTGTCTGGACCCATTGATATACATGGCATAATTTTGCATATTTTTTTTCTTTTATTATAATATGTATTGAGCACTGCAGTGTTCATTAACAATATCACCATAATTTAACACATTCTAATTATGTCCTTGGTGGGTTTGTACGACTTACATAGGTATTGAGTTTTGTATTGTTCATCATTATAAATATCACTATATTTTGAACAGAAAGTAGTTTATTGGAGAAAACCATGTCTTTGTTTCAGGACTTTATAGACATTGGGATTAAATTTAATAAATCAGGAGCGGAACTAGAGGCGTTTGCTACTGCACAATTTGACAGTTATAATGCAAGAATTGAAAGACTGAATGAACGTGAATTAAAACGTCTTCAGTTAGAACATGATGAGAAGAAAAAGACACAAGATTTGGAGAAGGACAAGTTAGAATAAAAGGAGAAATTGGAGAGAATGAAGATAGAAGAGAAAGAAAAAGATCTTGCACAAGCTCTTGCGCTAGAAAAACTAAAGATTGACGCTGAGCAAGAAAAACTAAAGATTGACGCTGAGCAAGAAAAACTAAAGATTGACGCTGAGCAAAAAAAATTAAGATTAGCTGCTGCAACTGCTCAGAAAGCAACTGATTTGGAGATAGAGAAATTGCGTATTCAGAAAGATATAGATGTTGCTGTCGCCCTAAGAAAGTGGAGTTGGACGCTCCAAACACATCATCTAGTACACCTGTGACCACAAACCGGATACGATTGCCTAATTTCAACCAAAAAATCGACTGCATCGATAGTTTCTTACAACGTTTTGAGCTCAAGGTCAGTGCGTTGAAGATCCCCAAGGGTCAATGGAGTGCAACATTATGCGATTTTTTAACAGCGGACGCTCTACAGGCTTATTTTGCTCTGGACAGCGGTAGTAGAGAAGACTACGATGTTGTCAAGGAGACATTGCTACGTAAATTTCAGCTTACAGAAGCAGGATTCCGTGATAAATTTCATTCCTGTCTGCCTAGCAGGAAAGCTGACTTTGGAGAATTTATCTCATTAATAAAATTATATTCTAAAAGATGGATAGAATTGTCCGGAATTGATAAGACCTTCACTGGCTTACTTGATCTAATGTTACGTGACAAGGTGTTGTCGGCATGTAGCACCGATCTTGCCTCATTTTTTCAAGAAAGAAAACCGAAAGACCTTGAGGCAATGGAGATACTTGGGAGACAATATATGACAGCTCACCCAGATAAAGAGGTTCACAAACCAACTATAAAGGACGCACTCCCAGTATGTGTGGCTCGTCATGACTTTAGAGATGGTGGTCATAGACCTCGATCACAGAGTGTGGACAGCAGAGTAAGGCAAAGCTATAGATCCAACTACCGAGGAAAATATAACTTCCCAAGGCAGAGGTCACCATCTAACTTCCCACAGAGGCGAGACTATGGTTATTCAAACCAAGGTCAGTGGCGGCAGAATTCTAGCCGTAATGAGGAAATGCATCACAAACGGATGGATCATAGACACACACAAGACAATGCATCCTACAGTGGTAATAGGAATAGTGGCAGATGTTGGTCATGTGCTAGGAATAGAACTTATAAGAAATATTATGGAAACAGCACTAACAAACACTGTGGGCATAATGACAATAGCAATCATGAGAAGGGTAATGCATGTGTAACTACAAAAAAGAATGATGAGAAGGGAACCGACCATGCCAATGCATGTATTGTTAGCTCACTTAATGACGAAAATTGTTATGGATGCAAATCTTTATTCCAACCTGGTTCACAGCCCAGATTAATTTGCGGGCATGCTCTACCCGCTATGTCTTCTTGTGAGAACATGGGACGCCTCACGTTATATACTGGTTTTCTGTATAACAGACATGTAAGTGTCCTTCGTGATTCTGGCTGTACCACTGTCGGAGTCCGTAGATCGCTAATTGATGAATCTGCATTTACTCGTAAAACAGTGAAGTGCATAACATTTGGTGGGAGTATAGAGTGTTACCCAGTGGCAGAAATAGATATTGCAACACCCTTCTTTACAGGTAAGGTAAGGGCATGTGTCCTTGATGAACCAGTATCAGACATTATCCTTGGTAATATACCAGGTATTAAGGATTGCTCCCCAGAGGAGATACATAAATGGGTTGAATCTCACCCAATGTTGGCTAACGCTGTAGTCACTAGGGCCCAGCATGCTGCTGAATCCAAGGCAGAGCCAGCTATACCATTTAGTGAGAGAGCAAATGTTCAGAATGTTTCCCCCCAGTCGTTCGCTGCCAAACAGCGCGAAGATGTTGCTTTGCAACCATTGTTTGCTCTAGCAGAGAGCAAGCATGTGAAGAAGACAAAAACTTCACGTTACTGGTTTGAATTTAAGAACTCAGTACTGACTAGATGCTTTGACAACTATGTTTTAGTCAGGAGACAGGTAGTTATTTCAAAGAGTTTTAGACCTATTGTATTGAATACTGCCCATGACTCGCTTTTAGCTGGTCATATGGGGATTAAGCGTACTCTGTTTCGTGTCACCTCAAATTTTTATTGGCCCTGTGTTAACAAGGATGTAAAGCTATACTGCAGGTCATGTACAACTTGTCAAAAGGTAGCACGTAGGGGCAAGCACCACGCTGCACCCTTACAAGTCACTGATGTGCCATTACGGCCTTTAACCAAGATTGCAATTGACATAGTTGGTCCTATGTCAGTCATGTCAGACAGAGGATATCGATATATCCTAACGTGTATAGACTTATGTACACGTTGGCCGGAGGCCATACCATTGAAGACTATCACCTCAGCAGCTGTCTCTGATGCTTTATTTGTTATTTTTTGTCGCATAGGATTTCCTGATGAAATCTTATCAGATCGTGGTACTCAATTTATGTCTCAAATGATGAAAGATATTGAGAACATGTTAGCAATTAAGCATTCGTTCACAAGCCCATACCATCCGGAAAGCAATGGCGTTTGCGAGCGTTTCAATGGCTCGTTGAAGCAGATGTTAGGCAAAGTCACCGAGACATGTCCTCGTGACTGGGACCGAATGTTACCAGCAGTCTTATTTGCTTACAGAGAAGTGCCCCATGAGAGCACTGGCTTTTCGCCATTTGAGTTGGTATATGGTGCCAACCCTAGAGGTCCTATGCACATACTCAAGGATTTGTTGTTGGGATCAGTGGAGGATGTTACTGTCCGCACCAGCTATGAACTGGTCATTGATCTCAGACAACGCCTTGTAGATGCATGTACTTATGCATCAGGTATGATACGTAATGCTTCACAGAGGTCGAGATTGCGCTGCAACCAATCTCGAAATTACGTTCGTTCCTACCAGGAGAACAAGTATGGCTACTTCTTCCAACCAAGGAAAATAAACTGCTAATTTCCTGGCAGGGCCCTTTTAAGGTGGTTGAGAAGAAAACTGATGTAGATTATGCCATTGACATAAGGGGCAAAGTTAAAACATTTCACATTAATATGTTAAAATTGTATGTGGAGCGCCCTGCAGAGTTAGAACCTATCTTAGACAGTATTTCTGATGAACCAGTTCGACAGACTTTGTCAGCTGTTGTGGAATCTGATGATTCTACAGCGAGCGATATTTCTTTTAATTTTCCACTGCTGCCTTTAACATCTTCCGAATCTTGGAGAGATGTAACTGTATCAGTTGATTTAGATTCTAGTTATCGAGAACAGGCTCTTGCTGTTTTAGAATCTTTCTCTGATGTGCTGACTGAACTTCCAGGTCGCACTGATGTTATCTCTCATGATATTACATTGACTGATGATCACCCTATCAAACTCAGACCGTATACTATACCCTTACACTACAGATCTCAGGTGGATAGTGAACTTAAGGATATGCTACGCATGGGCATCATTTCTCCTTCTGAATCATCCTATTCTTTTCCTATGGTTCTAGTTAGAAAGAAGGACAAATCTCTTCGCATCTGCATTGATTTTAGACGTCTTAACAGTGTCACTCTCACAGATGCCGAGCCCATGCCTGTTTTGGAGGATCTCTTATCACAACTATCCCAGGCTACATACTTTAGCAAACTAGATCTATCCAAGGGATATTGGCAGATCCCTTTAACTGATAAAGCCAAACCTCTAACTGCATTTATGACTCCATATGGTTTATTCCAATGGAACTATATGTGTTTTGGCCTTGTCAATGCTCCCGCGACTTTTGTGCGCATGATGCGGAGACTCTTAGGAGATAGATCTGATGTCATCACATACATAGACGACACCTGTTTATTCCATAGTTCTTGGCAAGAACATATCACAGGATTAAAATCTTTATTAATGCTACTCAGAAAGCATGGTTTGACAGTTAGACCTTCAAAGGTTCAGAATGGTTGTCGAGAAATTTCATTTCTTGGTCACCGTGTTGGTAACCACATGTTATACCCTGATGAGCAGACTGTCAAACGCATATTAGAATTAGATATCCCTCGGACAAAGAAACAGGTTAAGAGCATGTTAGGACTCATTAACTTCTATCACAAGTTCATTCCGAACTTTTCATCTATTTCTTCTGTCCTGTCATCTTTGACTAAAAAGGGAGCTCCTAATAAAATTGTTTGGTCCGATACTTGCAGTGGAGCTTTGAACAAAATTAAAACTGTATTTTCCAAGGCACCTATTTGATGTTACCTAATATCACTATGCCATTTCTTCTGAGGACTGATGCTTCTCAGACTGGCATTGGTGGTTGCCTGTTGCAATGGTTCAATGATACTCCACATCCATGCTTGTATGTAAGCAGAAAGTTGCTACCAGCAGAAACTCGGTATTCCACCAGTGAAAGAGAACTCTTGTCCATCATTTGGTGTATGGGCAAGTTATCACGCTATTTACTTGGCGCACACTTCTACCTCCAGACGGATCACCGTCCACTAACATCCCTAAATCAAAAAACTACGACAAACAGTAGATTGCACAGATGGTTCTTGCTTATCCAAGAATATAGATATACAATTATCCCCATCAAGGGATTAGAAAACTTTCTGGCAGACTTGTTGTCAAGGAATGTAACTGGAAAGTGAAATTGTTTGTGACAGATGTTGACATTGTCTGATCTTGTTTTGTTTTTCAGGTGATATACTATTGAAACATTCATGTTATAACTTTAAGTGCATTTTTTGAAAGATTGGATTACATATTGTCTAAACTGTTTACATATATCTGTTTTCATGTCATTTCGCACTACAATTAATACTTCATATATATTATTCTGAACAGTAGGATTTTTCTTTTCTAATAGATTAATAGTTCTTGGGCTAACTATCCACTGTTCTCAAGCGAAAACCCTTGGTTTCCGCTCGGGAACAGGGGGGCAATGTTGGGAGTAGAAAATGCATTAATTTTAACGCCGAGTTTGGCACTTTGCCATTTCACCCAAATAGCCACTCTATGTCACGTGATGAGACTGGCTGTGGAAGTTTTGCTAACAAGGCAGGTAAAAAAACGAGAGAGAGTTTAGCAGCGAGGAGGGGGCATTGAGTGACCAGCCGTTAGGCGGCACAGATGTGTGTTTGGGCGTGTGTGGAAAGCCCTAATGTATATTCCTGTTTTTACATGTAAGTATTTTAATGTATGGCATTTTTAACATTCATAATTGTTCATGCAAATGAGTGACTATTATTATTATTATTATTAATCTTGATTGTGTTCTTATTGCCTGACCACATCAATGGGTCTAATGTGAAGTTCGTTGTAATGTGTATTAAAGTTACAGAACCGTCACTCAGTTATTATTACTTTCATTGGAGAAAGAGATGTGTGCACAAAGTAAGTTAATACTAAGAATTAATGTTTATTCGCCAGGCACATAAAGAGAGAACCCTGGACATCACATTCCTATCTATATGGGATACAAACAAACAGTCGTGCAAACGCAAAAGGCAGGAATAAGCACGAAAAATATAAATAAACCACACCCCTCAACAGATGGGCTTAACATACATTCTTTTATGGACACCCACATACTGAGTCTCTGTAAGGTGTGCTTAGAAACTTGCAGAGATTATCTTACTTTTGTGATAGAAAGCATCCTCGTACCACATCATGGGGCCGAGAATAATTTTTTTGAAAAGAGTACAATCTATTATGGACACCCTGTATTTATCAGCTTTCTTGCCTTAAATCTGATCTAAATCGTAGTAATTAAGATTTGAAAAATTCCGTTCTTTTATCTGGACAACAGAATTGAGTTCTATAGATCTCACAATAAATTTTAGCATTCGGTACTTCGTTCAAGGGCGTCTCTGAGGACCCAGTTAAAGAAATAGATCTACATCTCTCTCAGGCATGTTCTAAAAGGTCAAGGTAATCGTATAGCAGATACTGCCGTAGGGGAGTGAAGTCTTAGACTTCACCAGACTAGGTCCAGCGTCGAGAGGTGGGGTGACCTGTTTCTGCCTACTACCTGTTCATTTCCTAATTCAAAGTCAGGTACCTATTTACAGCTGCGTAGACTGGAGCGTGTCGGTACCATTATTCGAACCCGGCACTTTTGCCGTGAGAGACCAGCGCTCTAACCACTCCGTCAGTTGGACGCTCCAGGCATGTTGTAAAAGGCGACTAATACGATGATGTGCAGGGAGCTGACATCCTGATCATGTAAAACACGTTGTTACATAAACTGCAAACACAAGAGAGCATGAATATTTAGTTCATCATTTCTGTAAGTTACGTGCTGCAATGGTGGTCTCAGACTCTAGAGTGAACAAAAGGAGAAATGAATGAATGACGTCAGAATAGCGTACCTTACCCCGGGGTCACGCACCGCAGGGGCCTAATCTAGACAGTTTCGTGTTTTTGTTGTTGTTTAACTAGGCATGCTGAGCTTCTCGCTTGTTAGCAGCCGACAGCAAGTTGAAGACTCCTTGGTATTATGAACTCTGTAGATCTATAGGCTTTTCCTGTGGCTTTTCTGCCATTCCGAAACGTGTTGGGTTGAAGTCATGAGCTCAAGTTTCTCTAGCTTGGCATACATTTAAAGGACCGTCACATCTGGTCCCAAGCTAAGGAGTAACAATTGCATGACATACTGTGCATTCCCCGCCATTCATGGGGGCTCTCCAACTATGCAGAACTAAAATGCTGTACTCTGGCTGTGGGCTTCCCCAAGGAATTGTCACTTCCTGCACAGAGCCACTTCTCAGCTTCCCCTTTCTATCACTGGGTCCACAGTGATGTTGTTGTTGTTGTTGTTGTTTTGAAAAGGTGATTGGTGGAGAGCGGGCACTTAACAGCTGACCATTATTGCCTCTTCTCGTTCCATCTTGGTCTATCCTGTTCAACCCGGAAATTGGTTATAATTGGGGTATTTAGTATCATTTCATTTACTAATGTTGTATTAAGTTTAAATAACTATTGTCTTTTGCAGTTGCTGGTTTTAATTAATTTTAGTATTTGTCATTTTATTTTCAGTTTTGTATTGTATATAGATCACTATTGTCCTTTGCACTTGGTTTTAATTTTTATTAGTGTTTAATTTTTTTTTTTTTAATCTCTTTGCCTTTCCTTGTCCCATGAGTAGTTAATGGGTTTGCTAATTTTTCTGGTTTTATTTTTGTAATGATTTGTTAGTATTTGTTGCTTAATTTATATTTGGTTGAATGTCTTTTCTGAAGTATCAGTGAGATCCTCCTACATGCAGTTAACGAAGTCAAAGAATAAGAATTTCGCCTTGGGCTTAAGAGACTTCACCAAGCATAGAGTGCAATGCTGGGATCTCAACACGTTTCACCATAGGGGGAATCACTGGAAGTGTGTGGATGATTTCAAGAGCCAATGAGGATGTAATTAGCCTCACAGACATAAGTTCACTTCCACGTACGAATATTGTAGCATTGTGCATAGCTGGTGGTCATATGAGGATGACTCCAGATACGACTCCATGCATACATGACTGCCCCGTGTAGTTCCCTGGATCTTGGAGAAGACAAAACATGTCCATCAAGGATGTCGTTATACAGCTAACATGAGGTTGTGCACGGGGACTGGCAACCTCATGATATAAAACAAATTAATACAGACACCACTGCTGCAAGTGCACAATGTTTTGGCGCTGGCATACTGCAAGGCGTCAGTTGCTATGCCGACTCCATGCTTCATAGTGTGAAAAGGGAAATGAAATAATCGATACCAGTGGTACATTTCACATAACGACTTTCACGCATTGCTTCAGTCTTGAAACGCCGTTTATATTGTTGATTATTTGATATAAGCCTTCCAGCATACTGCTGTCTAGTGGGCTGTTATGTTGGGTTTCTTAAAGATCTTTATCACCCCCAGTACCCGTTTCCGGATGGACCGAACCATTCTTCTCTGCTGTTCTGCTGGTTGATTAGAGTTTATTATCACAAGGTATCCAAACAAACTAAACGAATTTTTTTTACTTTAAATATTTCTAATTTGTAATGCAACGACAAGCAATAATTAGAAAAAGAAATAATATTAAGCTAAGCAGTAAGAAACAAAATAAACATAAAAAAATAACTCCTCATTTGTAGTCACAGAGAAAAAATTGAAGGGAGGAGAAATATGCTAAATCATTGACAGTCAGAGAATGATTTTCTCTATCGGAAAAGTGCTTATCACCTAATGCTTTTTATGTAGTGTTATAGACCTCCTGGCACGTTTTCCCACGCTGTTAGTTGCACTGTCTCTAGATGCACTCTTAGAGGTCATAGTTAGTTTATTAATTTGACTGATAGTAATAAGTGAAAATTGAAACTACACAATTTAGCATGTTTAGTTTAATTTAAATGTCAATAGGCCATTTATTATAAAAATTAAATTACATATTTCATACTCGGATTACCCATGGCCTTTGAACATTCCTAAGTAAAGTAACAAAGTAAAAATGACTTGATGAAAGGATGCGTCAAATGGAGCTCACTGAAACAATTGTTGATTGTGTAATTTTCTCATGTAGGCTGTTTTCCAGAATTGTAAAGACCCTTGCAGCGGTTTCAGCATCGGTTGACGTTCTTGGTCGACCACTACACTGCTGATCATTAATACTTCATGTGTCACTGAAACGATCAAACAATCGACCAACAGTTGCAAAATTAATTGGGGGGGGGGGGGGGGGGGGGGGGGGGCTGTGTGACAAAGTGTTCTTAGCCTTTATCGCCCGGTACCTTTTCATCATCGTTCTTATTTTATTTCTCTCCCATTTTTGTTCTTTCATCATTTTTAAAGTAATCTTTCATAATCACTGCTTTTACTTAAGTGTAACTTTAATCCCCTTTGATATTTTTCAACCTTTGCTAAATGTTCGAAAGACTGTTTGTCTCTATTACTTCTATTCGTTAATGATTAATTAAACCAAAGGTTTTTCCACTATCACAATTGTCACGGGTTGCCTCCCCTTGCTCTGCAGTAGTGGCCCAACAGTGGCCAAAACTTAAAATATCTAATGTGGATCTTCAAAGGTGTCTACCTTCACACAGGATTACTTTTGGCAGAGTTGTAGATAGAAGGATAATGATGCTTCAATCTCGAGGGAGTTTCACAAGATATTTCAGAAGTCAAGAACAATGCTGAATGCGTCTGAGCACGTTAACTTTTAAACGGACCCGCCGCCTTTTGTGAATATGTATATTGTATGATTTAGCTCGTTCAAGCCCCCAATTTATTCAGAGGTTCTGAGTCATACGTGCGCCTTTCTCTCTGTAATGATTAATTCCACTATGAATTTGTCAAAATCAACATATACAAATGTAATGATCAATTACTTTAACACTTGTAAATAAATGTGATTGGTGATTATGAAATAAAATATGTTTTTTCACCGAAAAGTCTTTAGGCTTGATGAATCTAGCAAAATAGAGTGCAGTTGTGTTTGGCCTGTTAAAAATTGGACTTGCCAAAATGCTGAAGTGCCGATACTGCTTTTACGTAGATTCGTCTCTGTGGTGAGGGGCACGTTTTCAAATCAGTTCAGAAAGTAACGGCTCCTGGTCAAGGTAAGAATCTTCAAGTATCGATCGCAAGCTTCGAACCACAGTCTGGTAGTACAACAAATGGTCTCTCCTGGTCGTACCTCAAATATTCGGGTCGCCTCGTACTGGTACCACAAACTTTAGAAGAAATAAAAGAACAAAATTCCGCTGCTAAATATTTGTTTTCCTGGTGCTAATCAGGCGCCTTTTCCCGCTGTCCGTCAGCCGTTTGTTTTCTCAGATTTTTTACTCTCCCTGAGCATATATTATATCACTCAGAGTATGTGATGAAAAATCTCCAGTATGTCAGTTAATTTAAGGAAAAATGTGTGATTGGACAGCGGCAGTGGCTTGTGCCTGTAGGAACATATCAAGTTTACATACATTTACAAAAGTAATTCATAGTTATATACTTCAAATATATCTAGATTATTAGATCATCATTACAGATGTACATGAGCACATACTTTCATGCCAGTATATTTAACACGTATCATGTACGCCTCATGTCATATATCACAATAAGGAAAAATTATAACTGAGTGATCAGTTATGACGAAGCAACAGTGAGGAATAAGCTGAAAAAGAAAGTCAACTACTGTTATTAGATTCAAAACTGATGAAGCCTCTTTGTGTCTTCAGTCCTGCAGAAGTCTGAGTCTACACATTATGCGTTTGGCGCATAATCGGAAAGAAGCTAGTAAATTTTACGTCCGGATGGCCGAATTCACAAGATAGAATATCATACACTTGCTAAGTAACAAGAAATATCTTCATGACCGCGTTTGTAATTGTCGGCAGTGCAACTTTTTATTCGTCTGTTTACCAAGTGCTTACAAGTTTATTCGAATGCATATATATCAAGTTTATCTCACCCAAAAGCTCATCACCTGAGTCAAGTCAAATCACAAACAAGTAGATTTTCGTAGATATCAAGTTCAACTCACTAATAAAGCGTATTTCCTGAATCAAAAATACATACTCACAAGTTGATGAGTCTGTATATCAAGATCACTTATTCACAAGTTGATTTGCAAAGATATCAAGAACAAGTGCTGACAAGTTTACTTGCATATATATCCATATATATATTTGCATATATATCCAGTTTAAGTATCCCAAAAGCTGATAGCCTGAACCAAGTTCAGCAGCTCAATGCGTCTGTGTATGAAGAGAGTTCAGCTACTTTAATTGTGGATTGCACGACCAACATTCATGAACCAAGTTCAGCAGCTCAATGCGTCAGTGTATGAAGAGAGTTCAGCTACTTTAATTGTGGATTGCACGACCAACATTCATTCAATCAAGTTTCATTGTACGAAACACACTTGTTACAAAAAGATAATTTCATGAAGAGCTCTGGTCTAGTCAGTGCCTTTTCAAGATGAGACATCAGATATTTTCACGAGACAACCGTCAACGATTTGTCGACGCTAGAGAAATTTCCAAGCGTTGAAGGACAGTATATCGCACAAGTTCTCGTTAATAAAAGTGCAAAGGTTTTCATCAAGAAGTCCTTGTCTAGGAGATAGCCCACACGGCGTAACATACATCTACATCGGACAGTAGATGTTTACCATCGCATATTCATACACTGGAAGAAATTTGAAAGATTCATTGGCAGTGTAGATTGGACATCAGATTGTTAACACTTAAATATATCACATCATTTCACCTTTTACTTAGGTTCGCTCTCATATTTAATAAACTACATTTTTACATTTCGTCTGTGTGTGAGCTGTCTTATCGCTATAATTCTTTTTACTTTTTACTAACCCTATATGTGTATAAACTGGATAGCCTCGTTGATCATTACCTAGTTACTTAATGTATCACTCGTGCTGTCTTTGATAAGTAGTATATCTTTAGTAAAATCCTTCAGTTAGGAGGTGGGGGCTTTTTCTTTAACGAGACCTGAAAGCAGAAGTTAATGTCGTAGGGAAACGGGAAATCCTCCATAATTTATTAAAAAACACTATCTAATTGACGATATTCACCTTCTCTTCTTCTTGTCCTTCTTGAAAAGGTCTCTTTCTTTCTTAACAAGCCAATTTCTGGAGACCTTCTTGACAACATTCCATTGGCTATCCCCATCATACTGTCGCGAGGCAACCATTAGTGCCCCGCCCAGTATACTATATACGACAGCCTGTCAGGATGTTTGGAATTAACCTCTTCAGCAACTGACCGTTATGTGACACTGTACTTTCCGTACATGAGAACAATCTCTATTCTTGCTTCTTTTATTAATTTACAAACCAAACTGTTTCAACCTCCTTCTTCTTTGGTCCATAACCGCCAACAGTCAAAACAGTCAGTGGCCATCACGCCTGGTGGCGTCATGTAGGGCAGCAATAAATTTATTCCACTTTGCTCGGTCGGCGGCCATCCTTTGTACTGTGCCCCACCTTTGGTTCATTCTTTGTACCTAGGCTTCCACAGTTCTCCGCCAAGTTGTTTTTGGTCGGCCTCTCTTTCGCTTTCAAATACAATGAAAGACGCAGTCAACGCCTTAACAAAATACAAGTGCCCAAGCCTAGGCTTGACTTATTCAAGAAAAGCTTAGCTTACTCTGCTGCTCATCTTTGGAACTATCTTCCACATTATCTAAAACATAACAGCCTCAGTCCCTGTTCATACAATCGTAGACTTTTCGAATACTTTATGAGTTCTGATTATCTCCCCCCCCCCCCTAATTTGATTATGTTTCCGAACAAATGATATAATATCGAATGTAGGTTTAATGATGATGTTTGTACTTTTCAACATATTTTACTTCATGTTTATGATTAGATACTGTGGATGTGAGTATGCCATTTTTTTACCTTTACAACGTTGAATTACTTTACAATGATGGGTGTTAAGTCCTGTTTACGTGTGGAAGTTAAGTGTGTGAGACTTACACATGCCAGTCTGTGACGTACGTCTAGTTTGTCTAGTGAATTTTCCCTGATTTGATGGATGATTAAAGGGACTTTAGCTTTTCATAACATTAGAACCCCTGAACATCAGTATTGTTGTAACTTTTCATCAACGAAGAGTAGCGGCTATGATCAAAGCAGTCAAAGACGATCCCCAGAACAGAGAAGCAGAAATTTAGCATCTCCGTGCGAACACTGAACCGTTCGCAAGACGGACACGAGCGGTCAGAAGAAAGCTTCTTGCAGACTTCGCACCTCTGTGGCAATCGGCAGACTTGCCCGCAAGACTATGGAACGGGAGAGACGGAGCGCTCAGCGTAGCGGATACGATCTGAGGAATCAGGAAACTCACCGCGAACGAGGCTAGTCTCGCAGAAATTTCACATCCTCTTGCGAGCAGCCTGAGACGAACGAAGATCGGAAGCCAGTCGGGCCATCGCGGTTAGCATGGCGGCTAAATAACTTCGACTTTCCCTGGGATCTGAAGAGGCGCGAAATTTTCTCACGACCCATTTAACTTACATTCTTTTTAGATATATACAGAATCTGAAAAGGGCAACTTTATCATTCGTCCTGACAGAATTCTAAGATTTACTAGCATATAGTTAAATTCCTGCTAGATTTCATCTAAAATGTTGGCTATTGGAGTGAATTCTTTTTCTGTGCAGACGGTAATTTATACTTTAGCTTCGAGTGATCAGTGGTCTAGTTATTTCATTTTTATTTCACTGGATTGTGGTGTAAATTTAAACTTATTAAATAAACCCATTTTCAAAGTTCTAGTGCAAACTAAATGTTACATCTATAAGTTTATTTCCTAATACAATAGCCATGTAAATTAACTGTGCAGCCGATTAAGGGAATTATAACTCTAATACAGTTTAGTTCTGTATAAATAGATGTGCTTTTAACTATTAACCTCACGGAGAGTTTTTTCTTGATTTATTAATTAAAGACGCGAATGCAGAAAATAGTCTAACTGTAAATGTATCGCGCGTTAGATCTTAACATGATTTTATCGCATTTCATGTTTTATCTTCTATACAGAATTGATCTTTCGACCTTGCATCCCAGCAATTAATTTATTTTACACTGAGCCCTGCCAACTCAGTCGAAAACTCCAGCAACTTATAAACATTTTAAAATTTAATCTTTGTGGCGATCCTGGGAGATTCAGCTACCTGAAGTTTTTTTCAGAAACAAAGCACACCCAAAGACTGTTTTAAAATCCAACTTCTTAAAGTTTTTTTTTTAAAAAGAGTTAAACTGGAGATTAACAGTTGCCAGTCGCAGTTATTTTAATTATTACTCAATTGATGAGACAGAACATAGATTTCCCTGACACTGTCTGTCAAGCATAATCATTGGATTTTACCACCCCCTGAAGAACTTACCTCAGTGTTTTGTAGTTTGTGACATTACGGCAAAAGAAAGTTATCTCCACCAGCTGTGCCAATCTTAGAAACCGCACCATACCTCACACCTAGCCAAGTGCCTGTGCCATTCATTAGGAACTTTTATCTAACAAACCAACATTAGCCTTTACGCTTCACCGTCTGGCGATTTTTTTAGACTATTAGCGACCAGCCCACCTCGTTAAATCTGGGGCCTGACACAGAAGAAATAAAAAGACAATTTCCATTGTTCTACGGTATTAGCTGCAGTTGTAAAATTCCTAAAGTGCCAGAATTCACAACTTGGTAAGTCTGTGTGTGTGACTGTGTGTGCTGGCCAGCCCAAGCGTGTTTTTGAATGACAGGAGATGTAATCTTTTTTTTCCCCTTATAATTAGTTCGTCCTAGTATTAAGGGGTATTGTATTCATTGTACGGGATTTCTCCTAGCGGGATTGTTTAACGGTGTTCATTTCCCCCTTCCGTAAAGTTTTGTTGAATAAAGGGAAACATTTGAGAAATCTAGCTTTTCCTCTACCCCCCTTATCACTGTAACCCCTTGCTTCAGAGTAATAAATTTACAATTGGGTTAAATTGCCTATCTCTGATCATCATCATCCCCCCCCCCTTCTCGTCTTTGGGACCGGGTCTTTTCTGTTAGTAAATACAAGCGGGAAAAGGTGTATTGGATACTTCTCCTCAAAAAACCTCTCCCCCCGTCATATTTGTATTCTGTAACCTTTGATTTCTGACTGTAAATTGATAATTATTTGTGACTTGATTTTGTGATAATAAAAGTATTAAAACTTTGTTAGCATTTTGTGTCGGCTGGCCCAAATCAAACATTCCTCATATTTGTTATCGTAGTCTGTATTCATGTACGTTGTGCGTCAGAATCACCAAGTCGCTGTGTGCGCCTGAGCGACTGGAACTGACAAACAATTGTTTGTTCAGAAGGGTGGTAGGAGTAGTTTTGAGAGACAAATATTGTCGTACATGAGACTGTCCTTACTCTTCCCAGCACTTGTGAATCTACTACCTCACTTTCCTAAATCCTTATTCTCACAGAGCCTTCACTATCATTCTACACTCTAAAGAGACCAATATCCATCAGAACTCGCTCAGATAAAATTACGACACAGTCTAATTTTGATAGACGCACATGTAAACGTGTCTGATATAGATGTACTTTGTTTAAATATTTTTGCGCACATTTCTGCATTATCATTGAATGCAGATGACGCACTTTTTTGCGCTGATTTCTTGCTATACAAATCATGCCCTTGAGGCATTGTATGACTTCAGTCCTCGTTAATGGACGTATAATTATCTGGGGTTCTATCTCTAAGGTTAAGAGAAGACCCATTCGTATATTGAAACACTAAAGAGTTTCGTTCTTGAGGGACCATTCCAGGAAGACGTTTGTATTTATAATTATTGCCATTTAACGGCACATTTCAAGGTCTGTCGCCTCAAGACCCATAGACCTATTCTGTCATGGCAGTACTTCCATTGCATCTGTCATGATCAATGGCTAGTGTGAACCTATGGCATTAGGTGCGAGAATACATATCAAATTAATATTCAATTCGACGAAGTTTTTTCCGAGTTGGCCAAGACGTTAACTATAATTATTGTGATGACCGGTGTTCTCAAGTCAGAGGTCATGTCGACGTCCATCTTAACTGAATTTGATGCTTCTACATGATTGATCGTGATATGCGATGTTGATGTGAATGCGCGAGTAGTGCAATGTCATCTGTATATTCCAGGCCTTCCAGTGTAGAAAACGTTGTCCATCTAATTCCTCTTGGACTGCCCTCTGTTGTCTGGCGCATCACCCAATTTATGGCTGTCAAAAAAAATGTTGTTGATAAGGGACATCCCTGTCGTACTCCTGTTTTTACTTCGAAAGTTACATTACTCAATCCAACACTGCATGTAAAGTTAGAATAGAGGCTTTTTATGATGGAAACAATGCGACTGGGAGTTCTATAAGCCCTCAGTATATTCCATAGGCTGTCCCTGTGTATGCTGTCGAAAGCCTTTTCAAAATCAACACAAAAGTTAATGTATAGCTTTCTCTGTCATTCCCAGCACTGCTCTATAATGTTCCTGAGGGTAAATATATGATCTGCACATCTTCTGTTCTTTCTAAAACCTGCTTGCTTTTTCCTCAATTTATGGTCAACTGCTTTTGAAATTCTCTGGATGATTATCCTGCCTAGTTTTTTGCTGGTAACTGAAAGGTGAGTAATTCCTCTCCAGTTGTTGCAGTCTGCAAGGTCGCCGTTCTTGGGCAATTTGACAATTATTACTTTGCTCCACTCTGTTGGTGTTGTCTCAGTTTCCCAGACTTGTGCAAATAGTGGTTCTAATAGTTCTGCTGCTAGTTCAGGGTCTGCCTTGAATAACTCAGCATTTAGATTGTCGTGACCTGGCGCTTTTCCATTTTTGAACTCTTTGATTGCTGTGATGAATTCTTCTTTTCGTGGAATGTCTGTATTTACGTCTAAGTCACTTTCAGTCTCAGGAACATTCAGCTGAGTCTCTGGTGGTTCCTGTGACGTATAATGGAAATAGAGCCTACAGTAATCTGACTGTCTTTATAATCCAGTTAGAGCTCTATGATTTGCTAGCAAAACCATGCATTTACTGCCTGTCTTTACTTACACAAGCGTACTTTTTTTTCATCCACGCCTCTTCTCTTGGACCTCATGCAAATGAAGTGTTTACAAACTGTCGTGACGTGCCCGTCATAACAGGTAGCGAATCCGGTTTGTTTACCTCGGCTCATCACGCGAGCTTATCTGTCAATCATACAATACCTGACAGACCGCACGTGAATAACACAGAATCTTTTGAAGTTCGTACTCAGGGGAAGACAGAAACCCCTTGGCCGTTTGATCTTTAGAAGCGGGCATTCGTACAGAGAAAATCTTAAAGAACCCCGTTACACGTATAAGTCTTTTGATGACGATCGAAAGCGCTCGACTGAAGACCGATCATAAGCCTTTATCTAGGAACGCTGTTCTGATTCTCCGTTACTCACACAATAGTGCGAAAAGTAACCTCATCCACAGTTCAGAGAAACATAATGATATATAAACTGTGTTTTCTTAAACCTGCTATCAGTTGTTACTCGGAATTTTCGGATAGTCTAAGCACGTAGTTCTAGAACCATTGTGGAAAATGTGTTAATAGCATTCGTGGGGATCTTTCATTCTCATTTTCTGGTAATAGAAATTAGTGCTTACGTGTTTAAAAGTTTTAGCTTTTTACCATTATAATTCAGTTAGATTTTCTAGCTGTTAAAACTAGTGAAATAAAATTACGCGTAGCTATTTTATACCAGATGTTCAGTTATAATGTTAATTTTCACCACCCGCTTTCTCACACAAGAAGAGACGGTTTTAGCTGAGTGATATATGCAAGGAGCAACTGATAGTGACAGAAAAGAATTCATGTTTTATTTCATTGTGCGTATTTGCTATAAGTGCCTATTATTTAATATCATCGGACTAAACTATCAGACGCCGACCAAATTAATAGCTACTTAACGACCGGCGATAGTTTGTGATAATTGACATTGTACGCTGATCGTTAAGCGCGAGCAAGAGGGGGAGATTCGCATAACTCATCCAACCTACACTCGCTAAGCGACAGGCGATAGGGTAGGCTAAAGACACCATGTGCCTTTTAAAATTAATCAGGACTGATTGGGTGGATAAGGGATCGTCTTGTCCCCGTCTGTGTGCATATATATATATAGCTATATGGAGGTGTAGCATTTTTCTATAATTGTTTTTCTTATATCCCTAGCAGACCTGATCACAAGGGTGTCCAGCGGCCTTGTCTTTATTGATTGGTTAATGTTGTCTTTTCTTGGATTGTGCGTCACCAATTTCATTTGTGAGCAAGTATTTGCCAACGATACATGAGAAACATTTTAACTTGTAAATTTAACTGGACTAACCAAACCCAGCAATATTTTTTTCAATTTCATCAGTCAACCGTGGTGGGCAAAAATAACATTTATTCCCGTTTTCTGACAGTCGTATTCAAGTGTAGCATCCAGAATTTACGCTGTTTCAGAATCCGCACTCTACCATAAAGCCAGCCGATGGGATTGTCATCATTTATCAATTGTAACATTTTCTAGCAAACCAGATGTTTCCCAATACTGGAAGTATTTTCCTCTTTTAACTGTGAACCCCAAGATCATGCTCTTGCATCAATTATTGACGGTGACATTGTGTTCATCCAGGAAAAACCCACACCAGAATCGGCGTTCACCTCACTATTCTTTGTTAGAGGATGAACTGGGGCCAATTTGGGAAGCGAACCTGACGTTTCATATATTTCATGGAAAATTGTAATTCCAAGGGATATCACCAAGAGTGGGTAAGAGTGATTGAGTGGCCACTGTATGAAAGAGAGAGTGAATATTTTTCTTTGTTACATGGACTTTACCAAAATTGGATTTGTTAACTTTACTGTGTAGCATATAGTAGGAACTTGTTTCTTTACTGTCTACTCTGTAACATTGTGCTAACCTTTGATCTTTGGGTTATTAACTTTATGGGTTTTTTCTCTATAGGGGAGGGCACATTTATTCTGCTATTTCATATGTATGTAAATCTGATTTTATGTGATCTTTCTTTAGATATTTGTTGTCAAGTTTAAATGATAATAAACAACAAAAGAACCTTAACTTTGTGTGTTGGTCAGATCCATACCCAATTAACCGTAGTTTTTAACGTTTGTGTGTCTTGTTGTTACATAGCTGTGTGTGTGTGTAGTTAAACTTATATTTATAGGTATGAGGAGGGCAAGGGTGTTTTGTACTAAATTATAGTCGTATAGATAGGCTGGAATAGAGAAACTTACTCATTCCAGACACATATCTTCTCCATAAGCTATCACCCGTGAAATCTATTTCTCACACCTTTTTCTCACGTATCTATCACCTCCACTCCACTCAGACGGGCAGAAAAATAACTCACAACCTATCTGTACGATAGTTCCTTATTCAGTATTTCTCTGAAGTGCTCTGCCCATCTTGTTTCCTGCCCCTGTGCTGTGGTGATGAAATTTCCTTGCTTGTCTCTTACTAACGTTATGTTGTTTGCACCTCGTTTTCCGCATAGTTTTAGTTATTTTATAAACTGTGCTAATCATAAATAAATTCTCCGCACCTAAAGGTCTTTTATATTTGGACATGCGCCCTAATATAACCGACTAGGTTGAACGGGACGCGCCTCGACAAAACGAGGCAAAATTTTATTTTTTAAAAAATAAATAAATAAACTGTGCTTTGTTCATTTCTCAGTGTTGCCTCTTCTGCCTGTCTTGCAAGGTCATCCAGAAATGTCCTTTTGTTAGCACGGATTTGACGTTTTACTTCCTTGTCCAGCTGTCTGCACTGTTCGCTTTATTTGCCTTTAACCTGGGAGACAGCTTCGGTTTTCTGTCTTTTCATTTCCTTTCTCTTCGCTATGGTGTTTAGCGTTTCTAGTGTTATCCAGTCTTGGCTCTTTCTTTCCGGGGAATCCCAAGCAGGACTTGCTGCTTTCCTTGTATATTGTTGAGATGGTGTTGAATTTTTGGTCGACATCATCGGTCTCTGTTCTTTCCTGGCTTTTGGTAATCTGATATCGTCTTTTTACGTCGACCACGAAAGCTTTTCTGGTGAGGGGGGGGGGGGGGGGGGGGGGGGGGGGTCCTTAAGTTTCGTGATGTTATATCTTTTCTGTTTGACAGCAACTGGTCCAGCAGCTCTGAGTTTCACCTTCAGTCTTGCTACTTCTAGGTGATGATCATTTCCCACATCTGCGCCTCTTCTTACTTTCACGTCTTGTAATGCATGTCTCCATCTGCCATTGATCATTATGTGATCTATCTGATTTCTGTCCCGTCCGTTTGGTGATTCCCACGTTAACTTGTGCACTTCTTTGTGTGGAAAAAGTTTTCCCCCAATGACCAGGTTGTTAATACTGCAGAAGCTTTTTAATTTGTCCCCATTCTCCTTTACTGTTCCACTGCCGCATTTCCCCATTACTCTTTCGTTATAATTATTGTGTGTTCCAACTTTCGCATTGAGGTCTCCCATTACTAAAATAAGATCGTACCTGGGTGCAGTTTCCATTTCCTTTTGTACCTGTTGATAGAACTCGTCCTTGATCTCTTCATCGCTGTCGTTTGTTGGTGCATAGCATTGTACAATTGTGGTGTTGGTCAATCTCCCTCTCAATCTTGTTCTTATCAGTCTGTTGTTGATGGGTTTCCATTCCAGTAAAGACCTTCCCATTCCTTTCCTCAGGATAATGGCTACACCTTCATTTTGCTGACCATCCTCTCTACCAGAATAAAGTACTGTTTCCCCTGTAGCTATTTTTATTCTCCCCGACCCTGTCCATTTGCTCTCGCTTATTCCCAGGATATGTAATTTGTAGTTTCTCATCTCTGCTGTGATTTGTCTCAGCTTTCCTGCCTCTTTCAAATTCTGACGTTCCAAAATCCAATTCTGGTTTCGTGTTTTGCGGTCAGGGCATCCGTTTTCATGCCAATGGCTTCCTTTTGGCTTTCACCACTGGCAGTCACACGAGCCTGAGACTCCGGATGTCTGTCCCGCATCAAAGTTTTTCCATTTGTTGCCGTTTCCGTAACATGTGCAATGTTTTACATAGACAGGGGTGTCGGCCCTGTGCTAAAATCCCCAACCTGGAGGATCAGGGTACCAGCTTTTGTCTGACCCCTATACACGCAGACCAGTCCAGCTTGGTTGAACCTAACAGGAGTAAAACTCCCACTGGCATAGCTCTGGGGATTGTCAGGGTACACAAGCAGCCATACCGCTACAAGGTATAGGTACCATTGATGGCAGTAGTGTTTCAACCTGGAACAACACAAAATAATAATCAAAATATAATAAATTGCGCATGGGGCTTGATTTTTGGCGCATATATATATATATATATATATATATATATATATATATATATATATATATATATATATATATATATATATACATATATATATATATAAACGAATGAGCTAATGAGCGTTAGCAGGACCCGACGGAGGAGTAGAAAATAGTAACATTATAATGTAGCTTACAGTTCTGCAAAAGCTTTAATCCAAAAACACTTCAATAAACTTCAGGAATACAACAACCAAAAACAGAACAGAAGGACTGAAATGATACTGGAAGGGTTGCTGTGACATGTTATATAAATAGACTACATGAATCCGTCCGCTTGCTTCCCACCTTTGCCCCTCTTTCAGTTCAACTTTGCTTCCCACCTTTTCCCTCATTAGTATTCACGGTTTGTTACTCAAAACCCAGGTATTTTTCGCTATCCGTCTAACTCATATTTTAGCCACGCCTGTTTTTCTTGTTTCATGCGCGGATGAGCGTCTGCCTAGATTCGTAACTGTCATTGCTTTCAAGGGGACGAATTAAGTGCGTTTGCCTGAAGCTCGCATGCGAGCAGAGCCGTCAGTATTACGACGACTGACAGAGTGCACGTGCCCAAAAACACGTGCAGGTAAACAGCTTTGAAGTTCTCTACTAGACGGAGCAAATCCTGTGATGTGGTACATACAGAGAAGATAATCGCGGAGATCAGAAACCTTTGTTGTCGATTGACACCGGCAACAGAGCGAACGGAGAAATCCTTTATCTTGGAGGAAAACCCCGCTGATTCCCCCTGATTGCCCAAGGCGCGACTTTCGTCATCTGCCAGCGAGATTAACACTATTCCGTATAAATACTCTATCTCCTAAAATCAGTTATCTAGTCACCTCATAAATTTTTTTAAGAATCTAGCTCGCGATTCTAAGAGCCATTGTGGAAGTGTAGTATTAGAATTCCGTGGAGATTAATTCATTTCTGTTTGCGGTGATATATATTAGCATTTGTCGTGATTTGTGTGTTAAGTTTATTATTAGAATTCACTGGGATTTTCTAAGTGCTAAAAATGGTGTACTAAATAACGCATAGCTATTTTTATTCCAGACAGTTTAAATTACCTAATACATACGCTAGGCGATTGATAATTGACGGAATACAATTTACTTCTATCCATAATGTGTAATTTTATAAATGACTAGTGTTTATATCACGTGTTAAAACCGATAAGAAAAGCTAGACACTTGTGGTTTCTAATCTAATTTAATAACGGAATGGATAAGAGATCTTACCTTTACGCGTGTTAGGATAGGATATTGATATTATGGTTATTTGTTTTGTATTTCTTCCTAAACCTAGGCTTGATAAAAAAAACCCAGCAAACTAGCGGTCTTATATGCTATCCAGATATATTATTGTATTATTGGGTCTTCGATTTGGGACCTGTGCGGTCCATTTTCTTCACTCATGAGAGAAGCCAACAGACAAACAATAAACATAATACTAACTGGACTTGTCCAATCCCAGATATTTTTTCTAGCAACTTCTATCAGCCCGCGCGGCAAAACATATAACAGTTTTACATAACCTATGACTGTCGATTTCCAATTGGATTATACTCAAGAGAATTCACTGTTCATCTTCGGCCCTCAACTCAGAGAAAAGCCGATAGGACTTATTATTAACATTTTTGCATAACGTAACAGAGTGTCTTAGCAACCAGAGGCTAGAAAGCACAGGAACAATATATTTTTCTTTCTATAACGGTGACCATCACGAATACGTCTTATTCCAACCAACTATATGCAGTGATATAAGAATTATCCAGGAAAACAATTAACGCACCAACTTTGGCGATTACCTTGACATTAGCAGTAAGCACCAAGGCTAGTCTGGGGCCGGATTTGTAACCCAACCGGACACTGTAGGGTCATATTATTGTTAGTGTTTTTCCAAGGGATACCTGCTACAACTACTGGGTAAGCGAGTATGCGTGTGGCCACAGAATGACTGAGTGAACCAACAGAAAAACAGAAACATATTTTCCTTTGTTACCATCAGAATATTTTTTTTTTATTTCCTCACTAACCTGATTATTTACAGGATAGCTTAACTAGGGACTTGTTCTTTTCCTTTACTGACTACTCCATACTCTTATTGTTAACCTTTGACCTGTAGGGGTTATTAACTTCTGTTGGGATCCTGTCTCTACAAGAGGGGTGGGCAATATTGGGTTATTTTCATTTGTCTTAAACCATGCTTTTATTGATATGTACATGCTTGATGTTGTGAATTTTTTTTTCTGAGTGATAATAAACTTAATAAAACTTAATTTAATGTGTTGGTCGAAACCCTACCCATAAATATATATATATATATATATATATATATATATATATCTACATATCTATATATATATATATATATATATATATATATATATATATATATATATATATATATATAAATTATCCATAGTTTTCACGTCTGTGCGTCTTCGTCGCGTTATTGTGTATGTATGTGATGTGTAATTTATATTTGTTATATAAGGAGCGAAAGTTCGTTTGATTACGATATAGTCGTATAGATAGGTGAGAGTAGAGAAACTACTCACTCCAGAGACTGATCTTTCTCTTACACTATCACCCTATCTATTTTCTTACACCTTTATTCTCACACATTTTCCACTATCACCTCTGCTCAGACCGGACCATAAATATCTACAAACCTATCTTATAAAATTACGAGTTACCAATACGAAGATGAAGACAAGAAACAGACAAGTGCCATTGGATCAAGAGATGAGAAGACGTCGCTGGCAAAGGGTAGGACACACCGTGAAGAAACTTGTAGATAGCATAATAAGCTAGTTTTTATTCTGGAAACCTCCGGGATAAGGGAAGTAAAGCCATACCTGCCCCCTCTCATTAAAAAAAAAAAAAGACAAACATTTAAAGAACAGAACCGGAGACATAATTAAAAATGCTAAGCAAAACTTGGAAAGACCTTGAGCTGATGGCACTTGACAGGAATACTTGGCATGTGTTTGTTGAGCTCCTATGCTCTTAAGGAGTTCAAGGGTAAAGGCAGTCCCACAGCAGATATGGCCGCCGAGGAGTGAAGTGTTTGAGACTTCACTTTACTAGGTCCAGCTTTGCAATCTGGGGTGACCAGTTTCCTTCCTGGCTGTATTTGCCTTCCTGAACTCACGAGCAGAGTCAGGTATATATTTACAGCTGGGAAAACTGGAGCGTGATGCCACCGTGTTTCGAACCCAGTATCTTTGCCGCGGTAGGCCAGCGCTATAACCACTGATAGAAAGACATCAAGTACAACATTTCAACAACAACAAATTGTTGCTTATTTCATAGTTTTGATACAAGGAGAACAATTACAGTACAAATGTTTCTTATTTCATAGTTGTGATGCAAGGAGAACAAATACCGGTTCGTATGGTAAATAATGGTTTGTTTGTAAATTAACCCCTTAAGCCCCAGAGTCCGATATACGACCATCATACATAACCCTATGATAATTTTGTAATAAAGCACGTAATTTTATAATTAAACACGTAACGTCCACTGAATCAGATATGGGTCAGTTTGTAAGCAAATGAAATGCTTTCAAGTTCATTTTAAAATTTACATTCTAAAACACGAATTCATTCTTAGAAACATGAGTAATTTATAACTTGTAGTGTTCAGTTGTTGAAGCTCTTGTGTCTTATGGGGTTAAGACGACTTGCTCATTGAAGGGAATAACAAGACCCCATGGTCTTTTATATTTGGATATAATCTATAGACCCTTTGTCTAGGCCGAACGGAACGCGCTTCGTCAAAACGAGGCAATTTGTTTTCTATTTGAAATGACTTATTCAAATTGTTTAATAGAAGTTTTTGTGGCTTTACGATTCTACAGGACTGTAGTGTATCCGACCCCATACCCAACCCTCCTTAACTGCTTTCTGCGACATGTATGGTAGGTCACAGTGCTACTGTTCTTTGCTCTCTTTTCGGCCACTTATAACACACGGGTAAATTATAAAATATTATATTATATTCATGCTATATATATCATATTAAGTATGCGTTGTTTAATTATTATGTAATTATCTATGTATGTATGTAAGTATTTATATGCAAGTACTATGTATGTATGTATGTATGTAATATATGAATGCAATATGTATATTTGTTTCTTGAAGGCATATTTTCCTTAGGGAGCTGACAGGTAAAGAAGACGAGTGTATATCATTTTATAACCAGAGCCATGCTGGGTAATATTATAAATTATATTAATAAATAATAAATTACATACTAAAGAGTTATAACTTCATTGTATCTAGAGAAGAAGAACAAATATGCAAAGAAAAGAGGATGAAGAAGAAGAAAAAGATGATGATAATGATTATGTTGATATTGTTGCAAAAGGTTGTTATTGCCGGGAGTTGTAGTGAGGATAAGCTCTCACTGCAGATAAAATACTTCTATGGCACGCGCATCAAACAGCCTCTGACAACCAAGTCCAGCTCCCGGCCTTCACGTGTGGCTAAATTTGAGCCCGGCGGAACTGTTCCCACTGACGGGAGAAGGGGCAAAGGCGTGCGACTGGCGCCTTAAAACCAGCAGCTTCGGGCAGATAGGGCTCGTGATCCTTGGTTGGTAGCTTATCTAAGAGAAGGAACTCTGAATTCAAACCACCGCTGCCTTGCGGGAATATCCATTTATGACATTGGCTTCGGGAGTAAACCCTGAGGATAAATCCGGAGTCGGAGTCCCTAAGGCAGTCTAATGTCGATTTGACATTATTCTGGCAACTCCTGCGACATGGCTGGTACCAAACTGTATCGGCTACTGCCGTTCCTTTGGATCTACTGGCTGCGTGGAGAGGGGGAACATGCTGCATGGACAACAGCTTGATCTCCATATAACTGTGTCCAAGCTCGCGCCCTGGAGAGGACACTCCAGCTTCACCATATAGGTGTCGGCAAAACACGGGAAGTAGCAGTTACCGGTTATAAGCATTTTTCCCAACTGGCGTAGGGCATGGCGCCAGGGGCTACTTCCGACAGTGGGAGAGGTTCTAGGATCTCACTGGACAGCTACCGCCCGCTTCAAGCTGGGCAGCCCCCAGTCAATAAGGTGTTGTCCCGCCACTGTCTGCTTTCCCCATTGGGTGCATGGGGATTAGGGTCAAACCCGAACTGTGGACAGAAAATTTTGCACCAAGCAATTATCGAAAAAATAGAAATAAGCAAACTCTCAGATTGGGATGCTGGAACGTCCGGACTATGTTGACTGGACTATCCGAAAACCTACAGGATGTAAACGATGTAAGGAAGACAGCCATAATTAATGATGAGCTTAAACGACTTCAGGTGGATATAGCTGCACTTCAGGAAACGCGCCTGGCGGGCTCTGGAACGGTGAGCGAGAAGGACTACACATTTTATTGGCAAGGGAAAGATCTTAATAAAGCTAGAGAACACGGAGTAGGTTTTGCGGTCAAAAAATCGCTAACTAACATGGTTGAACCAGGCGAGAATGGATCAGAACGCCTGTTAACGCTCCGCCTGCAAACTAGCACAGGTCCCATCACCCTTGTCAGTGTGTATGCTCCTACTCTGTACTCTGCCTCAGAAGCTAAAGATGAGTTCTACGAGAATCTAACAGCAATTATCAAAAGCATACCTAGGCAAGAACAGCTTGTTCTCCTTGGTGACTTTAACGCTAGAGTGGGTGCCGATAATGTTTCATGGCCTTCATGTCTGGGCAGGTTTGGTATTGGCAAGATGAATGAAAATGGACAACGGCTCTTAGAGTTGTGCGTCCACCATGACCTCTGCGTGACCAACACCTACTTTCAGACAAAACCCCAGCATAAGGTGTCATGGAGACACCCACGATCCAAGCACTGGCACCAACTTGACCTGATTCTCGTCAGAAGGCCACTCCTCAGGTCTGTGCTCTCCACGCGCTCGTACCATAGTGCAGACTGTGATACAGATCACTCCTTGGTTTGCTGCAAAATCAGAGCACAACCAAGAAAACTCTATCGTGTCAGACATGAAGGGAAACCACGCATTGATACCAGCAAGATGTCAGACCCTTTCATGATCGCTCAATTCACTGCGACCTTCGAGAAAGTGCTCAGTAGCCCTCAGCATGGTGATACTATTACAGAGAACTGGGAGCATCTACGGAACACCATTCAAAGTACTGCACTTGCCACCTTTGGTAAGAAAACAGCAAAGTCAAATGACTGGTTTGATGCTTCATCAGATGTGATGGCACCTGTCATTGAAGCTAAGCGCAGTGCTATGAATGAATACAAACGTTCACCGAGTGCCAGAACCCTACAGATCCTGAGGGCTACGAGAAGCAAAGTTCAACAAACTGCTCGACGCTGTGCAAATGACTACTGGCTCCAGCTCAGTGAGAGCATCCAGATCGCAGCGCAAACAGGCAACATTAGACAAATGTATGACGGTATAAAGAAAGCACTTGGCCCCCATAAAAGTAAGACGGCACCGCTAAAAACCATCAGCGGAGAGAAGCTAACCGATAAGGGTAAGCAGATGGAGAGGTGGGTCGAGCACTACTCTGAGCTTTACGCTAGAGACAATACCGTTACGCCTGCAGCCCTTGATGGTGTCAACAGTCTGCCAACTATGGAGGAGCTGGATGCCGAACCAACATTAGAGGAACTCAGCAAGGCCATTGATAGCTTGGCCTCTGGCAAAGCACCAGGCAGTGATGGGATTCCTCCTGATTTAATCAAATGCTGTAAGAGCACGCTATTACATCCCCTGCATAGGATGCTGTGCCAGTGCTGGGAAGAGACAACTATTCCTCAAGACATGCGAGATGCCAAGATTGTAACACTGTATAAAAATAAAGGAGACAGAAGTGATTGCAATAACTACAGAGGCATCTCTCTTCTTAGTATTGTTGGTAAGGTTTTTGCCAAAGTCATCTTAATGCGACTACACAAGTTAGCTGAGCGCATATATCCAGAGTCACAGTGTGGATTCCGAGCTGGCAGATCAACAACAGACATGATCTTCTCTCTCCGCCAGCTTCAGGAAAAATCAAGAGAGCAGAAAAGACCATTATATATCGCCTTTATAGACCTCACAAAAGCATTCGACCTGGTTAGTAGGGATGGACTCTTTAAAATCCTCCTGAAAATAGGCTGCCCTTCTAAAATGCTGGAAATGATAAAGTCATTCCATGACGGCATGAAGGGAACAGTCCAATATGCTGGAAGCACGTCACAGCCCTTTGATATACGAAGTGGCGTTAAACAAGGCTGTGTTCTGGCTCCGACCCTCTTCGGAATCTTCTTTGCCTTACTCTTGAAACATGCATTCAGAGATGCAACTGAAGGAATATGCCTTCACACTAGGTCAGATGGCCGTCTGTTTAATCTTTCAAGGCTGAAGGCAAAAACAAAAATCAGAAGGGTCACTATAAGAGACTTGTTGTTCGCTGATGATGCTGCAGTCGTCACTCAAAGCCAACAGGAGCTTCAGAGCTTGATGAATCGCTTCACTAAAGCATGCAAGGACTTTGGCCTCACAATAAGTCTAAAGAAAACGAATGTGCTGAGTCAGGATGTGGGTGCTGCACCAGTTATCACTATCGATAACTATGAATTGGCAGTGGTGCACCACTTCACATACCTAGGGTCTACCATCAATGACAAACTCTCACTGGATACAGAAATCGACAGCCGCATTGGCAAAGCTGCAGCTACCTTTGCCCGCCTCACATCGCGTGTTTGGGGAAACTCTAAACTCACAATGAAGACCAAAGCTGCGGTATATAATGCCTGCGTCACCAGCACACTCCTATATGGCAGCGAGACCTGGACGACCTATGCTAAGCAAGAAAGAAGGCTCAATACCTTCCATTTGCGGTGTCTACGCCGCATCCTCGGCATCTCGTGGAAAGATAAAGTGACAAATGTCGAGGTGTTGTCACGTGCTGGCCTTCAAAGTATGTATACGCTTCTTAGACAGCGCAGACTTTGCTGGCTTGGCCATGTTCGCCGCATGGAAGATGGTCGCATCACAAAAGATATCTTCTACGGACAATTAGCAGATGGCAAGAGAACAGTTGAGCGACCACAGCTGAGGTTCAAAGATGTGTGCAAGAGAGATATGAGGGCACTGGACATGGATCCAGCAACATGGGAGGATGAAGCTGCCGATCGCACTAAGTGGCGATGCTATTTACGGCGCCACCTCAGATTGGGCGAAGAGAGGCTCACACAAGAAGCAGAGGTGAGGAGAAAACGTCGAAAGGAGCACCAGGAAAATAAGCAGCTGAGGGCTGTCACCTCAGGGGCGCATTCCCATAGTCAGTTATGACTGAAGGGGCTATTATTATTATTATTATTATTATTATTATGTTGATAATAAAGACTATGGTGATGCTGATGATGATGTTGAAGAAAACGAGGAAGAAGAAGATGAAGAAGAAGAAGACAGAAAGACAGAAAGACAGAAAGAAAGAAAGAAAGAAAGAAAGAAAGAAAGAAAGAAAGAAAGAAAGAAAGAAAGAAAGAAAGAAAGAAAGAAAGAAAGAAAGAAAGAAAGAAAAAAAAAGAGTGACGAAGAAGATGAAGAAGAAGAAGAGGAAGTAGAAGAAGAAGAAGACGAAAAAGGAAAGAAAGAGTGAAGAAGAAGAAGAAGAAGAAGAAAAAGAAGAAGAAGAAGAAGAAGAAGAAGAAGAAGAAGAAGAAGAAGAAGAAGAAGAAGAAAGAAAGATAGATAGATAGATAGATAGATAGATAGATAGATAGATAGATAGATAGATAGATAGATAGATAGATAGATAGATAGATAGATAGATAGAGTGAAGAAGAAGAAGAAGAAGAAGAAGAAGAAGAAGAAGAAGAAGAAGAAGAAGAAGAAGAAGAAGAAGAAGAAGAAGAAGAAGAAGAAGAAGAAGAAGAATTAAGGAAGGAAGGAAAGAAGAAGAAGAAGACACAAGAAAATGCGTTCAACAATAATGTTCAAAGCAATAATGTTTCGCTAATTTATTAAATGGATCATACCAGAAACTGTTTTGTTGCGAGCGTCCCACATATTTAGTGATAGCTCTGATGACGTGTGTGCCACACAGCGCAGCTCGTGCAAATAACGTCACGGGAAAATATTCATACTACCGCGACACAGTTTTGTGACCTTTCGGAAAAACAAACCTACCCTGATCATGATCTATACGTGGCGAAAATAATTGGGAATTCCCACAACGAACATCTGAGTCAGCTCCTGTCAGGATTACACTTGTACAGCATAGCGGGTTCAGCAGCACTTAATGTAAAAACTGAACACTGTTACGTTGGTTCTATTCGAAACATTTTGTCTAATCTGCTGAATCCCGAACTTTCTGGTCAACACATACTCCTCCCCGCCCCCCTCCCCATTTCCTTGTACGTTCATTTAAAAATAGATTCAATACTTAATTAGAATTTCACTAAGATATCATCATCATTTTCATTATCAGCATCATGATCATTACCGTCATCATCACGATCACCATCAACATTTTACTTTGGTCTACTTATGGAGCACGGAACCATCACTGTAACTGATCTACTTGCAGGTAGCCAGCAGCAAGAATTCACACACTGTTGCAATGGTGGTTTCTGCGTAACTGTATTTAACATGATAAGGTTGCCAGTCCCATATACAGCCTCATAATTGTTGCTTTGTACGATATGTGGAGCCGGTGAAATCGCCAGTGGGTACCAGAGCAACTCTGGGGAGGTTAACGCGGCCGGCATGATGCTGACCACATCACCCCTAGTGTGCCGATGGTCAAGAAAACATGGGCCTAACACCATATTCCCAATATGCCTCAATGGGCGTGTAACGGGATCCTTACGATATGCCTTATTGTGCATAGTCTTATCCTGTCTTTGTCCATCGTGTCCTAGACTTGGGCATTTTCTTGTCATTTCTATTATGACGTCAAATAAAAAAAGGTAAAGGTAGACCCATAGCAGATACTGCCGTAGGTGAGTGAAGTGTTAGAGACTTCACCATACCAAGTCCAGCATGGAGAGGTGGAGTGACCAGTTCCCTTCCTCGCTGCCGTTTTCTTCCCTAACTGAAAGCCAGGTACCCATTTACAGCTGGGTAGAATGGAGCGTGTCGGTAACTTGATTCGGACCCCACGGCACCTTTGCCGCGAGAGACCAGCTCTAACCACTCTATGTTATGAGCATTTGTTAAATGTTATTATTAATATTTGTACACATGTAATTACGACTTAAGAAATCAATATATGCGTGGTTTTTTTTTTTTCTTTTTTTTTTTTAAATCACAAGATAAAATAACACAATCTTCTGTCCTCAGGGTCCGGACTTAATAATTGCAGGTCCCTATTTTGACCTTTCTGGTGGGGCCCGCTGGACCTCAGGTAATCGTTATGTTGTGACATGTTTTATGTAAAAAATAAAGTTAATAAATGTAGCAATTATTTTATTTTTAATACTGCGCGCAATAGCATATACTCCTTATACCTAATTTAAACTAATCTTTGTTCCTTTTTTCCTAAGCTGGTGGTGGGAACCCAAGATGGCGGCCACCTGTGAGTGCATGGCCCGATTGAGTGATATGTGCTAACGATAAAACCTTTCAATGTGTAATTAATGTAACCAGACCTTAAGGTCTTTTATATTTGGACATGCGCCCTAATATAACCGACTAGGTTGAACAAGACGCGCCTCGCCAAAACGAAGCAAAATGTTATTCTTAAAAAAAAAAAGTGGTATGTGTTAAACCAGCCTACCGCGTTCCCTGCCTGCCCTTTTCCCATTCCCTTTCCATTCAAATGCAAAGTCATCTAGTTGTTAATATGAATAATGATATTGCAGATGTTAATAAATCACTGATGTCAAAAACGAACATGCGCAATGGTGATCAAATTAAACATCTGCTTACTTCCTATGTTTCCTTGTTATAATAAGTCAAGTTTACAAACGTGTTGCGCACAGAAACATGAAAGAAAAACCAAACCTGTACGGCTTCAGCATTAATAACACATAAGGAAGGGAAACCCGAGGCCTGTAAACAGTAAATTAATATTAGACAATATTGTCTCCCAACGGGCTGATCACCCGTTTGCCAGTCACTTCGATTACGGAAACAACAGCAGATGGATTGATTTGCCGTTGCCCTAAAGACGCCAATAGGCGTGATGGGAAACAATGGCAAAGAAAACCTATCTGCTGTTGCCCTAAGACGCCACTAGGCGTAATGGCCACTGACTGCTTTGACGGTCGGTGGCTAAGGACGGAAGAAGAAGAAGAAGAAGAAGAAGACAATATTGTCTAATATTAATTTACTGTTTACAGGCCTCGGGTTTCCCTTCCTTATGTGTTATTAATGTTTATACAATACCAGAAACCTACCCTCTGTTCTATATTACTGTCCTTAAGTCTTCTATCATTTACTGGACACAGTATCAAGGTCTTTGTCTTGTTTGGACTGACATATACTGCTGTATAGAGGAACAACAGAAGTGATTGCGTCATTAATGGGCTGAGTTGCCCACTGTATACTTCCGGTGTTGTCTTGTGTTTCGCACTGATGACTAGTCAGTAAAGCATCCTTTTTAGGGGATGCCTAGCTGGCCGAGTGTACAGGAGCGGATGAAGAGGTGGACGGAATGTTTTGGGGACCTTCTCAGTGGGCCAGCTCCACGGGGCCCGCCGGGCGTCCGGCCAGCGGAGGAGGAGCTGCAGATTGACGGTGAAGGACCGGCGGGGGAAGAGATGGAGAAGGCCATGGAGCTTCTGGGAGAGGGAGAAGCGTCTGGACCTGATGGCATTCCAGCGGAGGCCATCGGGGCAGATGTCGACACGGCTGCGGAGATGTTATATGGATTACTTGGTGGGGTCTGGGAGGGGGAAGAGATGCCGGCGGAGTGGAAGGAGGGATGTCTGGTTGGGTTGCCTGGGGGGGGGGGGAATTTGCAGGAGTGCACAAATTGTAGAGGAATGGTGTTGCTATCAGTGCCAGGAGGGGTGTTGAACGGGATTGTCCTTGGGAGATTGAGAGAGTCCATGGGCGGGAGGCTGAGGAGTGAACGGGCGGGTTTTCGACGGGGCGGATCATGTGCAGACCGGATGGCCACTTTGGGAATAGTGGTTGGGCGGGGTCTGGAGTGGAGTTCGCCACTGTACATCGGATTTGTGGACTGCGAGAGGGCGTTTGACAGTGTGGACAGAGGGTCGCTTTGGAGATTGATGAGGCGTTGTGGAGTTCCCCTGGGGATCATTGATTTAGTAGAGAAAACGTGTGAAGACATGACATGCGGAGTTCTTCACGGGGGACAGCTTGCAGAACCGTTTGGGATGGGGGCGGGAGTGCGACGGGGATGCCTCTTGTCTCCATTTCTTTTCTTGCTGGCAATGGATTGGGTTATGGGGTCATCGACGGCGCACAACAGGGGTGGAATCCGGTGGACTCTGACTGGGCAGTTGGATGGTCTGGATTTTGCTGATGACTTGGCTCTTCTGTCCCATGGCCGTAGTCAGATGCGGGACGGATTGAAAACACTCGATGAGAGGTCGCAGCAATTGGGTCTGGAAGTGCACGGGGAGGGGACAAAAATAATGAGAATAAATGCAGGTAGTGATGGCAGGGTTGAACTTGAGGAAGCGCCAGTTCAGGATGTGGGGTCGTACACATGTCTTGGCGGTAGTGTAGACAGGGTTGGAGGGACGGACAGCGATATCGAAGTGGGAATACGGGGGGCAGGAGGGGCTTTCGTTGCATTGGGAGGTGTATGGAGATCGGGAGAGGTCGGATACCACACGAAAATAAGAGTCTTCGGCTCAGGTGTGAAGTCGGTCCTGTTGTGTGGCTCTGGGACATGGAGAGCGGCAGGGACGGCAGCCAAAAGCTGCAGACTTTCGTGGATGGGTGCTTGCGTAGAGTGGAGGGATTGAAATGGTGTGGCAGGGTTACCAACGTGGGGCTGATGGCGGGGGCTGGACGGGTGCCGGTGGGGCGGGAGATGAGAGGAGGACGATGGCGATGGATGGGACACGCACTGAGGAGACCTGTTGATAGCGTTGCAGGGCAGTCCTTGTTCTGGGGCCCCCAGGGCGGGAGAGGCGGAGGAAGACCAGGAAGTACATGGAGAGGAGGGTTGGAGACGGGGGTGAGGGTGGTGGGGAGAGCATGGAGGGGGCTTGAGATGATGGCACGGGACGGGAGGACTTGGCGTGTGTTTGTTGAGGGCCTGTGCTCCTTTGGGAGTGGAGGGTTGTGAATAGCTGGCCGTGGGGTCAGTGTGATTCGCTTGTATAGCTAGGCGGAGTTGTCGTACGGAAGGTACGGGGTTCGAACCCTGGGTAAGCCACTCACGTCTGTTGTTTTTCTGTTGTCCAGGTGTTCTACTTCTTTATTTCTTACGAGTGCCTGAAAACATACCTTTATGTTTGTCTAATATTAATTTACGGCTTCAGCATATCTAATTTGTGGTTAGCAAATCGCAGCGAAGCCTCTACACAGTATTGTCCTTACTACAGTAAATGGGCGTAGTTTTCAAAAGACTTCCAATTGAACAAGGGCATTCCATAGTCAACTTAAGGTATTTACATTTAAATTTCTTGCTGGTAATTATTCTTCATTCTAGCCTCACGGACCTTGTAAAATTGGTCACGCGTAATGTGGGAGTGCACTTCCCAGATTCGAAATTGGGTTATCTAAACTGACACACATTTCCTAGGCTATACTTAGAACAGCAGAAGCTAACGGGAAATATCGACATGTCGTATGTCAGTCCAGCCGGCGCTCGCGGGACTATAAAAAGCAAACAGCTGTTCAGGCGTTTCTTTCAGACAGCCGGCTGAAAGGATATACAGTATTGCCGTCATCTGTTTAAAACTATATTGCTACTCCTGTGATACATCTCTGTCAAGTACAGCAACTATTCAGCTTAAACTTTACTTGTAAGTAGCTCACTAGCTTGATGTTACGTAGCCTACTGAATAAAGCCTTTTAAATCCCTCTTCCTCTTCTTCTCTTCTTGTTCTTCTGCTCCACCCTCTTTGTCTTCTTCTTTATCTGTTCTGTTTTCTTCTCTTACTTCGTCTTCTATTTACATTTCTTCAAATACCATTGGTTTGGTTTGGTTTTAAAGACCACCTTCATTGCATACGGACAACTCCATCAGTGTAACGATCTCCTCCCTAAGATCACATAATGTGGATCTCGGCACAGTGTACGAACTCTGTAGCACCGGAGAGGATCCCAACGAACGAAAAAACAAAAAACTCTGCCTAACGGTAAATGGCAATGTCACTAAACAAAGTATAGTCCTTCCCTCCCTATGTCACTCCTTGTGCAGTATGGGACAATCACTACAATAGCCCCTTTCCCCTTCAGCAGGAAAAATCACGTATGTGCTCTTACAGTCGCAGTTTCTGTAGCAATGATGGATTTTACACAGTGTCCCATGCACAACCTTCCTTAGTTACATATCAACGATCTTCCTGGTAGGCTGTATTGTTACTATATATTTTTTGCTCATCTTTAGGACCCATGTAACGCAATGGCGCTTTCACTACTGTAGTAAATACTAATTAAGATAACTCACAGTTATTTATGTTCGCGTTCATTCACTAACATCTGTAATTAGAATTTCATAAAATTCAATAAAGTTGTATTTCTGTGTTCCACAGTTTTCTGCACGACACATTGAAATAGACATCATGGGTAGATCTAACAGAAAAATCAGTAAGTGTTGATGTTTTTTTCTTTTTAATGTGCATTTTCAAAATGTGTACAGTTTCGAAACGCATAGTAAGTAATACATAGTCAGGGCAAATATTTTATTACTGTGACGAAAGTCTCAAAACTCATTCTACGCAGACGACTACTGTGGCCTGGCCCTGAAATAGGCGCAGATCGTTTGAATACATCAGTATTTGTTTATTACATATATACTTAACAAACATGCATGTGTGTACACAAATCCGTAGATACGGAGGGCGGGGGCGGCGGGGTGTTCAAACACCCTTCTCCCCGCCTCCCTTAGGGGGGAAATTATACTGTACCGGTACCAAAATAGGCATTAAAAAATATTGTTGTATTAAAATCAATAGACTCAGCCTGTTGGAATTTGGCACTAAAGGTAAAACTGGCAGGGATGAACGTATGACAGGATGGGCCTGCTGTGTATACACCTAGCGCGTTACAAAAACAATCAGCATTCATACACTTCGACGTTTGCTTAGGGAGACTGAGCATATGTGGGTTTGCTCAGTGTGACGAGATGGATAATTAGAGATGAACAAAAGATCAAGTCAGGGAATTCTTGACCTATTGAAATACCCCAGTCTCAGAAATGAGCACTGGTGTATGGATGGCACATGATGTAGTCAGACTGTTAAGCACTATTTCCAGATGGTAAAGTGATATAGATCAAGAGCCTACCTTGCCTTCCCGCTACGACTATTCCATGCTTTTATTAATGATTCCCAATGAATAAATTCACAACTACAGAACATTGGAAATGATTGAACAACTTCAGAAGTTAACAAAATAAATCAATTTACTTTATTGCTTAATCTTCATTTTTCTTTGTATTTGGAAAGAAAACAAGGATATATATTAATAAATTTACATTAATCAAAATTAGTGACACAATAAATGTTCACCTTTTACACAATCTAAAAAAACTGTCCTAGTTTACTGTCTTTTTCATTACCTGACTAGCACCGGATTCTGGTAAATCATTTGTGGTAAAGTTTATTTTATGCACTTATCTTCTCGAAATTCCTGGTCTGTGGAGCTGAAATGCTACACCCAGTTGTTTTATAGCTGGTATTGACACACAGTTCAGTCATACCATCACTATGTAGAGACCAGATATTCAGAAACGGTTTTATCACTTTCGTGTTCCGTTGTCATAATACTTCGGAACCACCGGAGAATTTTCGCAGAGTCCACGACACCCGGAATACTTCTTCTTCTTCTTCTTCCTCGTTCGTCCTGAAAAGGACGTTGGTTGCGTTGTGTCTGTTTACAGCGGAGCTGAGATATCTGCGCCTTTCGGCCGGCACATCCGACTTCAGCACGGCATTTTTTGGGACCGGGTCTGTTGTGGAATCATTTACTGAAATCAACGGTGTTATTATAATATCACGCAACATGGCAAAGCGAGCGAGAGGGTCAACGTACATAACAAACATGGCCACTACAGTAGTAGTGAGATGTGCTTTATTTCTAACTTCGGACGGATGGTATAACCACGAGGAGAATCAAATAGCAGAAAGACTTATATGTTTAGATTCTGGAAGATTGCCTCGATGTTGATATATATGTATTATGGACGGAAATATATTGGAACGGAAGATAAAGTAAGTTCAATGCATACAATTTTGATATGATAGGATCAGTACACACTTTCGAGCGATGAAGGAAAATATTTAATGGTCGGACGAATAAGAAAGTTCGATGGAATGGTAGCTCTAGACTATCCGGTTCTAACGAGACTTAAATGAACAGAATCGGATGGACAGAAGACTAGGACGACAAAGGAAGAGGTGGACCAGTTTTTTACAGAAGTCAAAATTTCAAATTTCATTCATTGTGATAATAAATTGAGCAGACCAAACACGCATGTGACGTCATTCTTTCTGAGAGGGACACATAGGCTAATAATAAGGGGGAGCGCAATTTGAAAAAGGGACACCGCTAAAAGTTTTGAAACAAGCTGGACGAACGACAGAGCTTGCCACTACGACTTTGCCATCTGCAGATGTGTGCAGCCTGCCAATCCATTAATGTCCAGTGATGTTTTCTGAAATTTGAGGGTTCATTCGATCTATACTGTCAACTATCAGAAGCCTTTGTATGTTCATCAGTGGTAATCCCACATAAGTGAAGGAACCCAACGTGTAAACAACAGCTGGCTCTTGGTACATCTACTGTTGGGTCTGCCAAGACTGAAAGAACTCAAGTAACAGTGCGTTGTCATCAGTATCAACGATCAAAGAAAAGTTTCCTATAAAGGAACTGACAGCCTCAAAATATGAAACACAGCTATCACAGCTATTACATTATTAAGTCAGATGCTGACAATATTATGTTAAAGTCAAGGGACTGAAAGAACAGTAATACTAGTAACAGTGACTCAGTTGTTCATTAACTTTACTAGCAAAGAGAATAGTATTCCAGATCCTGAATTGAAAAGGACATTACTATTGATAAAATTGCAAATTGACTTTTTTAACATAATTTGTCCAAGAGGAGAGAGTACTCCTACAAATATAGACAATAGATAACATTAATTTTGTGAATATATTGTATGAATAGTTTCCTTAGTCTTTTCCAAACAGCAGAAAAAGAAATCACTATAAACATTAAATGATTCATTAATTGTACCCGAGGACTTGTTTACTTTTTACCATTGTGTTTAAAGTTCTTGTTTATTTTATTTATCCCCTAGCATTAAATTTATCAAAGTATAGTTGTAGGGAGGAGACGCCTTAAATCCTGATACTACTTCTTGCCATCTGGGCCAGTGATTTCCACAGTCTGACTATACCTATGACATCTAAACACCAGTGCTTATTTCTAAGACTGGGGTATTGCTTTTGAGACCAGATCTCTTGACTGGCATTCTATACTTGTATCATCTGATACACTTGTATATCATCTCTATCACTATATAAAATAACCTCTCGTCACAAGTATCACAAGGTAGTCCTTGTTCTGGAATCATCAGGGTAAGAGAAATAGAGAGACAGACTAAAAATCATATAACGAATATAACTGAAGACAGAAAAAGAAGAATAAAAAGCCATGGGAAGACTTTGAGCGGATGACACATGACAGTGAACCTGACATGTGTTTGTTAAAGACATGTGCTGCATGTAGAGCTGAAGGTATTAATTATTATGATGCTGACTTATAATAAACGGCAGAATTTGCGGCCTGGAAGAAAAACGAAAGAGAAACCAAAACTATAATATGCTATTTAAAATAAAGAACACCGTATATCAAAATTATAACCTACATAGGATGTAACTGGGCACTTCATGCACGAGAAGAACCTTATACTTCATGTACGTTAGCTAAAAATAACACCAATCTTAAACTTGTTTCGAAGAATTCACGAGAAATAATATTGACAAGGTTCATCTTATCAACTGACAGACATTTTTGTCTTTTCTTCCAGTTCACCACGAAGTTCAGTATCTCCGCAACGGTGAGACATATGACACAGCTTTCAAGAACTGTTGTAAAAAGGAGTCTCACCAAAGTTACAACAATATTAATGAGATTCTACATGTAAAGGTTGACCAGCTCTGTGACAACATATCAAAGTGTTCTTCGAACGATGTGACAGAAGTGATGTATAATAAATGTGTTCCTTTTGGGACCTGCGGAGTTTAGAAAATAAACATTTTAAAAAAATATGTCTTGGTCAGTTCCAGATTGAGAAGGTCAAATAGTTACGTGTTTGTTCAAAATGAGGTATGAACTATTCTTCACGTGACCCAAGGGGATAAGGAAGCCCAGACATATAAATTGCTATTTCCATGAAAGTTCTAACGACAAACCATCAAAAATATGTGCTTTATGGCTTAAACATGCATAATCTGGGGAAAAAAAGGACGTATTTGTGGTGTTATTAAATGACTTCTTCAATGTACCGTCTAGAACAAGGACCTGTTTTGGACGCTATTAGATGACTTTGTCAATGCAGAGCTCAGAAAAAAAAGAACGATATCGTGTGATGTTATAAACTGACTTGTTAAAATTCTGCTTTTACTACCCGAGCGACGACAGTAGCGGCAATACATTATTTGTAATGTCAATTTGTTGACCAATGACTGGTGACCTGTCCGTGTTCAGCTTGAAATTATATTAATATTTATATATTACTTTCACAAGTCTTACGCTTATCGCCCAAAAAAAATTCTCCAGCAAATGAGTTTATTTACAATTTTACTCCCGTGTATGTTTGCATGAGTATTTTTTATAGTTGTTATATGTTTACAGTAGTTCTTATTGTAAAGTTGTTATAGGTATACAATAAGTGCATGAAAATTTCACATACAAAAGTCATGTTTATTATAGGCCCACTGATATTATGTAGATCGCATAACGGATCCGATGTTTATACACATAAAGAAAACATGGGCTAAAAATGAGCTCGAGCTGTTTAACTTTAAAAACGCAGCACTGATTAGATTTACGCAGCCCACTACGGACTTCAAGGTCTGTGGGTTGGTCGTGACTGGGATGTGTGGAGAAGGTCTGCATGAACAATAAAAGTCGAAAAGTCAGTCAGGAGATATGAAACTATTTCACGGTTGAAATATTACTTTAAAGAAAATAAGTCACTTGGATGTAAATCCGGAATAAAGATGCCATGAAATAACCCAGTGAGCAAAGGAAACTTATTATATTAGAATGAAACAACATTGTTTCCTCTGGACACGTAATAAAAAAAAAAGAGGAAAACAAGATTCTTTTGAGACAACAGTAAAGACTGAAGGAAAAGGAGAAAGTGCACGGCAAAAAGAGAAGATACTTGACAACATGGCATGGAAAGAGGTCAACAACGTAAATGATAAACAAATCAGGGGACATAATTTGGGAAGAAACATGATCGCAGACAGCCAGCAGGCATAGTACTTGGGAACGAGGTAGAAATATATCTTTCCTTCATATGTTAATATATGCGTTTTGCCTCAGTGAGAGAGAGAGAGAGTTCAATAGTTATACTATATGACAGAGCAGTTGTGATTTAGCCATATGTTTATTATTGGCTCCCCGTATCAATTCTGTTACCTTTGTAATATTGCAGAAATAATTGTGAAAAAGAGAACATATAATAACAAAACAGATGTGCTAATGTAAGTAAACTACCAGCACTTGCAATGTACACAACAAGAAGATACATCATAATTATTATCATTATTTTCCCTTGCGCTCCTTACGGAGCATAGAGTCGTCACTGTAGCTGGTCTCCTTGCAGAAAGCATGCACCAAGCACTCACATGCTCTTTCAGCAGTTGCCTCTGTGGCAAGTTGTTTCAAATGATGAAGTTGACAGCAACGTCTATAAGGCATGTGTTCATTCATCGAGAAATCCTGTACTTCATAACCTTAAGAAATATGTTATTGGCTTCACGAAACTTCAGGCATTAATGAATCTGTGTTGCGTATACGGGATACGATGGCGCCTTCTTTGCCATCTTGATTGCCTGATTTTGTCAAGACCCATAATCAGGAGTTGGGTTGTTGTACGATGGTCTTCGGCTAATTATTCTATAGTGTTGTTTATAATTCTTAGGATTCGTAATTCACAGTAGATCGATAATATCTAATATTTAATCAAGAAAAAAAAAATACAAACAAAGAAAAACCATATACCAATATAACCAGCTCACACACAAATTAATTTTGACGACCCGTAATACTTCTACAGAAAACAATTTAAAAAAATGATTTTAAAAATAAAAAAAATAAAAAAAATCCAACAACAAAATGGTTGAACTTTAAATAGCAAGAAGTAAACAAAAAGCAAATTGTGTTATAACTAACCTAGTCGGTCGTTATGTTTCCTGTTATAAAGCCAGTGTTATGTGGAGTTGATATACTTAGCTCGTCGGAGGCGTTTTTATTTTTACTGTATGAGTATATCTTCTGAGGAATATTAATGTATTTGTCTTTGCGATTGCTTGTCACTAAATGTGTGCTATTGTATCATAGTAATGTATGTTATTATCATATTTATTGTACATTGTTATGTAACATAATAGAAGATGATTTTTTTACTTTACTCAAATGTATTGTGTTAATGGAATGCTGTATTGGACAAAAAATCAAATCACTGCCATGTTGCGAATGTGTATTGTCTTGATTCTGTATTGACGTATGCTCCTATATTATACTATGTAATAAAGGCCAGTTCTCATTAGCACCAGTGTTCAATGTTACTGTTTCTTTTCTTTGAAATGAATATATATATATATATCCATCAAGCTAAGCTGGAGAAACTGGAGCTCATGACTTCAACTCAGAAAGTTTCGGAATTGCAGAAAAGTCACAGGAAAAGCCTAGATCTACAGTGTAGATAATACCAAGGAGTCTTTAACTTGGTATTGACTGAAAAAGAGCGATAAGCTCAACAGCCATAGTTAAACAACAACAATTATATATATATATATATAGATAGTGTGTGTTTGTGTGTGTGCATGGAGGCATATCTGGAGTCATCTTTATATATAATGCTCTGAAGGGAATCATCCCGTAATACAAACAAACAAACAAAACAAAATTGCTGACGGCCACATTACAAACTACCCTAAAAGAATTCCTACTGCTTTCTCAGATATATGCAAGGGCTGAAATGTTCACAGAAACAAAGTTGTGTGATTTAGGAAGAATAATTAAAAGCTATTTAGATGAAGAAGTCCTGATTCACCTGAAGAAAGAAAACACACAATATGAGATCATACAGGCTGAAAAGAAAATGCAGCAAGAGAATGACAACGCTGAAAGTGTTAACAATAGAAGGGAACTCAGACGAAAGAAAATTGGCATGGAAGATAGGCTTCAACAGCCAAAAAGCAATCCCTCTGCTCGTACACAGCTCGGTGTGCCACAGATTCGGTCATAGACGAAGTAAATGCAGAAGAGACATTTTTCACGCACTGCATTGAATATCACATCTACAGTGATTGTCTTAATCTAAGAAAGACCCACCTACGCAACATAGAGTCCAAATAAAACATGTGCGAACTCTGTCAGAAATCACCTAGAGATTATCGAGTGTTACAGAAAACCAAGCAACTACTTAAAAAGTCTGTTAAAAAAATATCCAATACGAGAAATGTTTTTAAAGGCAGACACAAAAGACAGTCATCAAAGCAGGGGTTAAACATCAACATCCAGCAACGATGAATGAACACATTAAAATGAAGTAGCAGTAAAAAGCTTTGCATTGGAGAATGATCTATCATTAGTACTTTGCTCTGTTGGACAATAATCTGACCTTCAGCTTGTTTAAAATCAACGTTACCGTCTCACCTGGCTCATGACACTTTCAATGATACTTGGTCTATCTAAAGCAAAAGATAAGAACATCGCAATATCCCCGGAAACTCCGCCTAGGCCGGTCCCAAGCCCGGCAGAAAAAGGAGGAGGGCGGCATGCATGGAGGCCGTAAAGAGGCAGCCCCTCCACCATACAAATGCAAAACAGGCCAATCACCTGTTTGCTTTAAACTGTTGATTACGAGAACTACAAGAGAGAAAACCGGACTGATTCTAAAGGCGACGAACTGGAACGGACTACGACTTATGGAACTTGGAACACAAGAAGTATAAATGGGCAAGAAGAGGAGCTGGTGGAAGAGATGGGGAAAGCAAAACTAGAAATTCTGGCTATTACGGAAACAAAGAAAAAGGACAAGGAGTCATGGATCTCGATGGCAATACGCTGCTCTACAGTGGTGTACCCACATCTGATAGAGCTAAAGGGGGCGTGGGTTGCATTATGGCCAAAAACTAAAAAGATAGTATCAAGGGAGGGAACTTTGTCTCGGAGCGCATTATGGTTGTAAACTAAAAGGAGAAACCATAGTCAGCCTGGTCATTGTGTATGGGCCAAATGAGGATGAGAGAGCAGAGGTCAAGGAGGAATTCTTCGAGCTGCTTCAAAGGACAGTGGATGACTGCCCAGATAAAATTATCATGCTCGGAGATTTCAATGCCATCGTTGGAAATGACCATGCTAGATGGGGTGGAGTTATCGGAAGATATAGAGAAGATACTCTCAATGACTGTGGAAAGCGACTCCTTAGTGAGCAGAATCTGATCATTACAAACACAAAGTTCCCCCATAAGCGCATACATGCATACACTAGATGTGAACCAACAAAAAATAGAAGTCAGTGATCAACTATGCCATTGTTAGGAGGAGCTCATTCAAATATGTCTGGGATGCTAGAGTCTGGAGGGGGCCAGAGATTGGAAGTGATCACTACCTGCTTACAATCAAAACAACAACAGAAAGAGTTGCTCAGCCTAGAAACTGCCCAACATCACGCAAGAAACTAAGTAAAAGAACTGGAGAAATGAGTATTAACACGTACAAGCTGAGAGAGCCAGAAATTAAGACCAGATGTCAGGGGCTTATTGCTGTAGCGGTGAGCAACACAGAAGAACAACCTGATGACTTGGAAACCCTCTGGCTTAAATTCAAGGACATCATAAAGACAGCTGCTGCAGAAGCATGTGGTGAAGTCCGACTTGGGAACAAGAGAAAGAGGACACCTTGGTGGACAGAGGAAGTCAAAGAGAAAATAAGAGAGAAGAAAATGGCATGGAAACAATACTTAGGAGCTAAAACACAACAGGGCAAATGGAGAAATATAGAGAAAATGTGACACTCAGAACAGAAGCAAAGAACAAGGTGCTAGCAGCAAAACAGAAGTCCTGGGAAGAATTTGGAGAAAAGCTAGAAAAAGATGCGCAAGAAAACCAGAAATTGTTCTATAAGACCCCAAAGAACACGAGGAAGATAAAACAATGCACTCTCAAATTTATAAAGGACAAGCAAGGCAAATTGCTTACTGCCCCGAAGGAAGTAATGGAAAGATGGAAAGAATATTTCTCAGAACTCCCGGATAGTGAGCAAAGTGAAGCGTCAGAAATGATAACACTAGCACAGAAGAGAAAACCAATGATGGTGAAAATGACATAACGATGGAAGAACTGAAGGCAGCACTGGAGAAAATCAAGATGGGCAAAGCAGCAGGGCATGATGGTATAACACCAAAATTGGTTAAGTACATGGAAGCATTGTCGTAGATTTCCGATAGGATAATTAAGACTAGGTTTGGTCCCTTCTGAATAGGTTTGAATAGGGGATAGACTCAGTGAGAGTTAGTGAAAGGTAATAGAATTTCCACACACGTGAGATGATAGATTTTGATATAGTGGCTGTCTCTGAAAGCGAAAAGAATTCTTCTCTCTCTCACCTATCTTCTACAACAGTTGTTACAGCGTCAGACAGACTACACCAATATACATATTACGTATATTTCTATCACTCACAGGCACGCACATACACGTGACGACAGGTAAACACACAGACGTGGGAAAACTATAACAATGATATATATATTATCTAGAACGAGCTGACCAAACACGATTATTAAGTTCAAGAGCGATTTTATTATCAGGAAAAATCGGCTCACAACATCAAAGAAAGTACATCAAGGAAAATACATATACACATAGTCATAAAAAATCAAGGAAATGTTGCAAGGATGATAGCCCCGTTATAGTGTTAACTCTAGGTTTAGCCCGGCCCCGTTAAGAGAACAGATGATGGCGCCCGAGTCACAGATACATAGGGTTTGAGTCTAAGAGTTTTCTTTGTTTTATCTCGTAATTATATGCACAGAGTTTGAGAAAAATCTGATTTAACCTAAGACAAAAACACAAGAACTCTAGCCTTAGCAACAAATTATGCAGATTGAAAAAAAATTAGGACAGCAACAGGGTGTCAAAGATAAAATAGTGAAAAATATCACTCAAACCAGCGTACACTCATTCATTCCGCCATGGCTTCTCACACTGGTACTCACGACTTTGCTTGCTGCCTCTTGGAACACATTGATTTTAGATTTTCACACAGACTCAAAAAATGCAGTCTTCTGCCAAGAAGTCCCCAGTTCCAAAAGACGTATTTAACTTGGAGTCTCCGGGAACGACTACTTGGGTATGCAAATTTGTTCAAATGTCTGATTAAGTCACCTAACAATTATTCCAGGCGCGGGAGTTAGCAGAGCACAGTGTCAATAGCGTAGGTTTCTAAAAAATGATGAATGTCAGGTCGGTGCCTTCCCTCAGTATAGGATTCACTTTAGTCACACCACAGATTTGTCCACAAGATATAATCTAGTCGGGAAATGATTGTTAATATTCACGCCACCAGGCAGCAAATTATATAGAGTTTCTAGAAGAAATTAAGTGCTGGCTCCAAGGTCCAGTATTTATCATTACAGTCTTTGAAAACCCGTTATAGGGATATTAGTATTTCTGTCTAACTTGCACCGTCAGATCAGTGTTACTTGAGAAAACCCACGTGGTTCAAAATAAGGACTGTCTATTTCTTCACAAGTATGGAAACTACTACTAGGTGCTGGTAAAGTTAGGGTCACCCCAAAACTTTCACTGTGTGGAGGAAAAATAACACATATAATATAATAAACAGAATCTGTACTGGTTAAAACTTACATTTAAACTTGCAAGCAGAGAGCTTTGCTTATCATTTAAACTTCCCGTGACGTAAGTTATATTTAAAAATCAGCAATCCTCATAAATTAAGAACACGTGCGTATTCCGTCACCATTCATGAGGCTGGATTCTAGAGTTTATACGTTAGTTTAGAAAAATACACTCGACTGAGTATTAGCAGTTAAATTAAATTCATAAATAGCTACAATTGCCGTTATAAGCTAGAAATTAAATTTTTTTCTGCTTTCCACTGAATGCTTCCCTAGAAAATATAATAGCCTACCACTTTATTTCTCTTCTGCGCTAAAGAAATAGATTAAAATGAATTAAGCGATTTAACACTTTAACACTCACAAAATCTATATATCTATCATATTAATTACCTCAACCACAGAATTACAGGTAGTCGCACAACTTAAGAATAAAAATGCTGAAAATATTTCTGGAAGTCTAGAAGTTCGACAAATTGCCGAAACAAACTGAGATCTTCGCTAACAGCTATTCTGTTTTCGAGCGACCTATCTACTGTGGAGTCTATGAGCGAGAATGAAATTAAAGTTTCAAACTTGGCCAATATCTTAAAATCAGACAAAGGGCCCAAACTTATTTCGCCAAGCGAAATTATCTCCCCTACTCCCAACATTTACGTCCGCTTAACGCGTGTCGTAACTGTCACCTACTGACCACGATGTACGCGTGTCAGTTTCAAATCCCAGACAGCCTGACTCCATTGTAGGGCAGTTTTCACACTACAGCTGACCATGGCCCAAGTGAGCGCCGTGTCAGTTTGGGATTTTCCAGACAAATGTCTGGATACTGACCGGTGCAGATGTAAAGTATCACACCTCACCGGGACTTATGCCGAGAAGAAGCTCGCGCGCTCGGTGAGAATGTAGACGATTTGCTACGTCCTGTGTTCAGCGAACCGACTTATCACGCCTTCTGACGCCCTGCAGCCCTGACATCTACGTAATATCGTCCTAGCGCGATTCTCAGTTTTAGAGAAAGGAAAACAGGTAAAGTTTGCGAATTATATGAAAATAATATTCGCAAAACGAATGGATGAAAAATACACAGGAAAAAAAATACAGAGATAATAAAAGAGAGAATTTATGTGAAAGAATAGGAAGAAGATGTAGGAAATTAAATGAATATAAACCCTACGTGACAGAGCCTCCCCCCTTTAAGATATGGAAGCACTCCATGTCTACGTTATGGAGTTTAATTTCCTATAACCGTAGCTTCGGGGTGTCTGTCTTCTTCCCTCTCCATCTCCCCCTCCATCTCTGTCCAATTCCTACTCAAGTCCACTCCTCAAAGTTTCCTTCCCCTGGAATGTCTCATATGCGCGCTTGAAAGAGCGTCGCCGCTTCTGACATTTTTGAAAGATTTCCTGTGATAGCGGTGGAATATCCCTGCCACTATCATCATCTTCGTCAGTTTTGGCGATCGTCAGGAGATGGTCGGAGGTTGGCACTGGTTTTTCCAAGTATCTCTTTAAGAGATTTAAATGGAAAACCTTCTCCTTTCCTTCAATAGAGATCTGGTAGTTAGCCTTAGAAATCTTTTTCAGGACGGTAAACGGCCCTTGCCATCCGATCTTCAGTTGGTTGTTCTCGGTAGGGAGTAACACCAAAACTTTCTCTCCTGCTTCCAGTTCTCTCTCTTCCGCGACTTTCCTGTATCGGTTAGCGTGCTTTGTGCGAGCTCGCTTAAAGTTAGTCGTTGCTAGGTCCCACCCTAGTTTCAACCTTTCCTTTAAAACCGACACATATTTACTTGCTGAGACGACTGTCTCATCCGCCTTCTCGTCTGTCAGAGACTGAAGTAAGGCTTCAAGCGGGCCCTTAATGGGTCTGCCAAATAAGAGTGTAGCTGGCGGAAATCCTGTGGAAGTATGAGGAGATTCTCTGTAGCCAAATAATGCTGCAGGAATACAGAGATCCCAATCTTCAGGTTTCACTTGTGCCAGCTTACTTAGCATCATGGTGAGGTTTCCATTAGCACGTTCCACGAGCCCATTCCCGCCGGAGTATATGGCTTAGTGTGGATGTGTTGGGTCCTCAAGATCTTAACGATCTCATCCATCAACAGGTTTCGGTATGGAGATCCATTATCCGTCAACACTTGCTGAGGGAATCCCAACCGAGTGAAAATCTGCACGAGGGCTTCTGCGACATGCTTGGCATCTGCGCATGTTAGCGGGATAGCTTCTGCCCATAAAGTGCATGTATCGACTAAGGTCAGGATAAACCTGTTCCTTCTTTTAGTCCTTTCGAAAGGCCCTAAAATGTCGATCACAACCCGTTCGAATGGTGTTCCCATTATTGGCATTTCACCCATGTGGACTGGGGGTGCCCGTTGCTTGGGTGGCACACGTTGGCACTGGGCACAGGATTTGACATATCTGATAATATCAGTATTTACTCCTGGCCACCAATAATGAGTGGTTATACGTTGGTTTGTGGCGTTCTGTCCCATATGTCCGCTAAAGGGAAGAGAGTGCCCCATTTCTAGGATTTGGCTTCTGTACTGTTTCGGTACTAGGAGCTGGTTGTAACCTTGGTCAGGCTTGCCCGTTCTCCGATAAAGTACGCCATCCTCAGAAAAAATGTCCCCGTGCTGTTTGGGTTCCTTAGCCATGGGCAGTTTCCTAAAGCAGGGTGCCAAAGTAGGGTCCTTGTATTGCGCTTCTTTAAGTTCCATAGGTAACAAATTAGGCGCAGGCTCCCGTTCCTTCTTGGTTTGCCCTCTTGTAGTTACTGCTGCCACAATCGGCTCTTCCGGTTTCCCAATACACACGTATCTCCCGCCAAGTATGACTGGGTAGATGGGATCATCCATAACAGCCGCTTTGATCACACCTCTGACAAAGTCAGAGTGTATCTCCACCAATGCGATGGGAAGCGCTGTAGGTGCATCACTCTTACGAACTCCACAAAGTTTGACGGTCTCTCCTGTCTCTTGACCGGGTTTAACCAGGTTTCTGGCAACAATGCAATCGTAAGAAAGCCCCGTGTCAAATAAGCAAGAAGTTTGAGAACCGTTCAAAGTAACAGTACCTCGCGTTGAGGGTCTATCCCCAACAGGTTGGGAATCACTGTCAATAATTCCGCCTTGCGAGACTGTCAATAAGCATCCGATGCGTTTAGGCTCGGTGTGCTCGGTCTGATCATATGTCCCGTGCTCAGGGGTTCTCCCTTTGCCACCTTGTCCTTTCTGGCTACGCTGCCATGTAGGGCGGTCGGGTTGATCAGACTGTTTGGGGTGGTTGGGGTACTTGTTCTTGTAGAACTTGGATTTTTCAGGAGGGGGGTTTTGAGGTCCAGTTTCTCTGTGGTTGTTTTGGTTAGAAGCCTGAGAAGATTGCTCTAGGTTATGTTTTCGAAAATGCTCCTCTGTCGGTTTCCGCTTTGTGGCCGGTAGTTCAGCCAGCGCATTGTGATAACGCTCAGACTTTTCCAAAATGTCTTCAAGTTTTTCTGCCCCCTGCTCAGCGAGAAATCTCCGGGTATCAGCAGACAAAGTGTTCTTTATTTGTTCAGTTAGAACAAGTTCCTCAAGACCTTCATAGGTAGAGGGGAGCTGCGAAAGCTCAAGGCACTTTGTTAGATATCCCTTAAGACGAGATGAGAACTGGTGAAAAGTTTCAGAATTCTCTTTCCGGCTGTTGCGAAACAGTTGCAAAAACTTGCGAGCGTTCATTTCAAAGCGCTCCAGTAACGCTTTCTTCAACACATCGTAGTCGTCTTGTTGGCTACTTTCCAGCTTAGAATAAACATCATAAGCAGAACCTTTTAGGGCCTGGGAAAGTTTCATATTCCAACGCGACCTCTCTAACCCGTACAGAGTTGCAATTTTCTCAAATTTTTCTAACCATGTGTCAATCTTCTCATTTGGACAAGGAAAAGATTCAAGAGTGAAAGACATAGCATTTAGTTGAAGAGATTGAGTGTTAGCAGGGTCAGTTAAGGAAGAATGAGGAGAAGACTCTCCATTGCTGGAGGTAGAGGCAGCACCACGACTTTGGAACTCTAGAGTTTTAAGCGCCAACTCGTGCTGTCTCTGTTCCCTCTCCTTCTCCTGCTGTCTCTCCTCCCTCTCCTTCTCGTGCTGTCTCTCCTTCTCTTTTTCCTCATGCTGCATCCTGCGAATTTCCATTTCCTCGTCCATTTTCTTCTGCTGTAATAGACGGTCTGCTTCTTCTTTCCTCCTAGCTTCTTCTTCTTTCCTCTCCGCGTCATATCTCTCAAGTTCGTCTCTGACAAAAGCTTTCGCTTCCTCTCCTTCCAGTCCCTCCTCTCTCGCTTCGTCCCTGAGAAGTTGTCTAAGCTTTGCCCTCTCGGCCATATTATGTCAGTGACTGAGACACGTGGAGATAGAAAATAGGAAAAAGAATAACCTGGTTCCTACCACTTACGAGAAAAAAATTACCAAAAAATCAAAAGATGATATCCTTAACCCTGGGATACCTCCTCCAAAATAAAATCTAACTATCGCTGCTATTATCGGCAATAAAGCACTCAATGCAAAACACGACTACGCCAAATAAATGGTAGTTAAGATTACAACTGAAAAATAAGTTGCTACAGTGGAAAAGCAAAAGAATATTGCAAAAATTAAAGAGAAAAATAATCCCTTAATTTTTAAAAATCCACTATAAGTTCGCCCCTGAAGTCAGATCGGGTAAGGGAGGGAATTAATCTGGACAAAAAGTCCGAAACACACTCCTTAACTTAGTTCAAACGCCGTTCTGCCTCAGTACCCAGTGAATGTTATACACTCACCACTTTACCAGCATTTAGTATTACAATCAGCAGTTAACATATATCCCGACAAAATCAACCTGTAACCAAAATGTATATTATTCAAAGATGCTGTGGAAAAAAAACTTATTAGTTTGTGTGGTCAGCACGCCCGTAAACAGATCGCTAGTCTAGGGGGTAATTTTTTTTTAAATGGCTACACAGTCACAAGACATCACACTCTTACTCTATATCAGAATACAGAATCTTAAGTTCAAAATCCAGATAGACGAGTCCACGTTTGTCGTACTCGTCTTCCTATTCTAAGTTCAAAGACCGGAAACGAGCCCTCATTTGTCGTAGATTTCCGATAGGAGAATTAAGACTAGGTTTGGTCCCTTCTGAATAGGTTTGAATAGGTGATAGACTCAGTGAGAGTTAGTGAAAGGTAATAGAATTTCCACACACGTGAGATGATAGATTTTGATATAGTGGCTGTCTCTGAAAGCGAAAAGAATTCTTCTCTCTCTCACCTATCTTCTACAACAGTTGTTACAGCGTCAGACAGACTACACCAATATACATATTACGTATATTTCTATCACTCACAGGCACGCACATACACGTGACGACAGGTAAACACACAGACGTGGGAAAACTATAACAATGATATATATATTATCTAGAACGAGCTGACCAAACACGATTATTAAGTTCAAGAGCGATTTTATTATCAGGAAAAATCGGCTCACAACATCAAAGAAAGTACATCAAGGAAAATACATATACACATAGTCATAAAAAATCAAGGAAATGTTGCAAGGATGATAGCCCCGTTATAGTGTTAACTCTAGGTTTAGCCCGGCCCCGTTAAGAGAACAGATGATGGCGCCCGAGTCACAGATACATAGAGTTTGAGTCTAAGAGTTTTCTTTGTTTTATCTCGTAATTATATGCACAGAGTTTGAAAAAAATCTGATTTAACCTAAGACAAAACACAAGAACTCTAGCCTTAGCAACAAATTATGCAGATTGAAAAAAAAATTAGGACAGCAACAGGGTGTCAAAGATAAAATAGTGAAAAATATCACTCAAACCAGCGTACACTCATTCATTCCGCCATGGCTTCTCATACTGGTACTCACGACTTTGCTTGCTGCCTCTTGGAACACATTGATTTTAGATTTTCACACAGACTCAAAAAATGCAGTCTTCTGCCAAGAAGTCCCCAGTTCCAAAAGACGTATTTAACTTGGAGTCTCCGGGAACGACTACTTGGGTATGCAAATTTGTTCAAATGTCTGATTAAGTCACCTAACAATTATTCCAGGCGCGGGAGTTAGCAGAGCACAGTGTCAATAGCGTAGGTTTCTAAAAAATGATGAATGTCAGGTCGGTGCCTTCCCTCAGTATAGGATTCACTTTAGTCACACCACAGATTTGGCCACAAGATATAATCTAGTCGGGAAATGATTGTTAATATTCACGCCACCAGGCAGCAAATTATATAGAGTTTCTAGAAGAAATTAAGTGCTGGCTCCAAGGTCCAGTATTTATCATTACAGTCTTTGAAAACCCGTTATAGGGATATTAGTATTTCTGTCTAACTTGCACCGTCAGATCAGTGTTACTTGAGAAAACCCACGTGGTTCAAAATAAGGACTGTCTATTTCTTCACAAGTATGGAAACTACTACTAGGTGCTGGTAAAGTTAGGGTCACCCCAAAACTTTCACTGTGTGGAGGAAAAATAACACATATAATATAATAAACAGAATCTGTACTGGTTAAAACTTACATTTAAACTTGCAAGCAGAGAGCTTTGCTTATCATTTAAACTTCCCGTGACGTAAGTTATATTTAAAAATCAGCAATCCTCATAAATTAAGAACACGTGCGTATTCCGTCACCATTCATGAGGCTGGATTCTAGAGTTTATACGTTAGTTTAGAAAAATACACTCGACTGAGTATTAGCAGTTAAATTAAATTCATAAATAGCTACAATTGCCGTTATAAGCTAGAAATTAAATTTTATTCTGCTTTCCACTGAATGCTTCCCTAGAAAATATAATAGCCTACCACTTTATTTCTCTTCTACGCTAAAGAAATAGATTAAAATGAATTAAGCGATTTAACACTTTAACACTCACAAAATCTATATATCTATCATATTAATTACCTCAACCACAGAATTACAGGTAGTCGCACAACTTAAGAATAAAAATGCTGAAAATATTTCTGGAAGTCTAGAAGTTCGACAAATTGCCGAAACAAACTGAGATCTTCGCTAACAGCTATTCTGTTTTTCGAGCGACCTATCTACTGTGGAGTCTATGAGCGAGAATGAAATTAAAGTTTCAAACTTGGCCAATATCTTAAAATCAGACAAAGGGCCCAAACTTATTTCGCCAAGCGAAATTATCTCCCCTACTCCCAACATTTACGTCCGCTTAACGCGTGTCGTAACTGTCACCTACTGACCACGATGTACGCGTGTCAGTTTCAAATCCCAGACAGCCTGACTCCATTGTAGGGCAGTTTTCACACTACAGCTGACCATGGCCCAAGTGAGCGCCGTGTCAGTTTGGGATTTTCCAGACAAATGTCTGGATACTGACCGGTGCAGATGTAAAGTATCACACCTCACCGGGACTTATGCCGAGAAGAAGCTCGCGCGCTCGGTGAGAATGTAGACGATTTGCTACGTCCTGTGTTCAGCGAACCGACTTATCACGCCTTCTGACGCCCTGCAGCCCTGACATCTACGTAATATCGTCCTAGCGCGATTCTCAGTTTTAGAGAAAGGAAAACAGGTAAAGTTTGCGAATTATATGAGAATAATATTCGCAAAACGAATGGATGAAAAATACACAGGAAAAAAAAGTACAGAGATATTAAAAGAGAGAGTTTATGTGAAAGAATAGGAAGAAGATGTAGGAAATTAAATGAATATAAACCCTACGTGACAAGCATCAAGCGACTGTCGGGATTTGGTCTGTCTTACAACACGACATACCGTAAGCCTTACTGTGAGCCACTGTTTGATACAAGGACCAATGAAAACGCTCCTTTCGTGGTGTGTATACTGGACCATTTTATGCTTAACATAGAGGCCCATTTTGGGTAAATGATAGTACGAATTTATTTAATTTCTTAAGGACTAAAAATGTTTAAACGGAAAGGTATAGATATTTCAACAACGGTAATGTTACTTTAGAGGTAGGTGCAAAGACTTCCTCAAATAGTAGTTCCTTTAGAAAGAGAAATCGTTTAAAATGACGTCTATACATCAGGGTAGTCCCCAATTTAGTTGGTTAAAGCATGCATAGATTAAAATGCATTTTGCTACCTAAACAATTATTATATAGAACGGTAGAGATAAATTCACAGTATAATTCTAGCTTTAAATGATCAAAATCGGCCCAGAATTAAGAAAGATAATGAATATTAAAAATTTTGCTAATTGAACTGAAGGCAAAAATACACCTCAATTTTAGATTCCTAACACCGTTTTTACCTCATGCCATCCAAGAGGGTGGGTGCGGTACTATAAAAGTCCTTGAACTTGGCTGAATTGAGGCCACAACTTTTTCAAAACCGAGCTGAACAGTTTTACTGCAGCCCCTTAATTTATTTACTGAACAGACGAAGAGCGGTAAAAAGTGTTACTGCCATTATACTTTGCCACTGCATCTGACTAGCAGACCTAGATGCCTATTAACAGCCTGTTACAGCTTGTGTGTATTGCCTGAGGGTTTTATCCTGCAACTACCAAGATTGTACGAGACATCCACTTCGGTGGGACTCTGTGGTGCGATAGTTCTTGAAGTTCATAGAACTGGTTACCCTGTTTTCCCAGCCAGGAGATCCAGACATTGAGTGATCCTGGCTGGAGTTAAATGCATCTCACCCCAACAAGATAAGTGGAATAGAAATGCCACTGGTCAGCCTATTCAGACTATAACACCAATATAAGAATAATAAAAGATACAAGTACAGTGTATAATGAATCCTTGTGGATAGAATGAATATATTACTACCTTAACAGTTCAACTCAGTGACACAATATAGTGTATTATAATAATTAATCAGTGTAGAGAAAAATAGAATTTTCAAGACAGGATTCTGTTTGATAATTAAAGTTTCTATGTTTATTTATTTTATGCTGTAAATATCTTTAAATTACCTAACCGAAAAGAGAACCGGTATAGGTTTAATAAATTGTAAATATGTACCAGCAGACTTTCTGAAATTATTTACATTGAGTTACAAGTTTTGTTGGATACATATTATAGTTATAGAGATAGAAAATAATTAATACCTCTAGAAATATTAGCCAACATAATCAAATAATAATACATAATATCTCTGGCGGATCTTGAAAGGGAGCAAATAGACTTTCAGGACATTCACTCTCATCACTCCTGGAGGTTTATACAGCTGATCCCAACTTTTGATGTCGATACACCCTTATTCTGTTCAGAAAAGGGGGTATTTCTTGTAAGACCAGTCTCTTACCTGGCACTATCCTGGTATCATCTGATACATCTTTTTGTCCAGGATAACCTTATTCTTTACTACAATAAAATCCTTTCGCTACAGCGACCTATTACTCTTAAGGGTCCTAAAGGCAGCGTGGGGCAACAAGACCATACCAAAGGATTAGAAGATTGCCATCATAACACCAATTTTCAAAAAGAGTGACAATCGACAATGTGGAAACCATAGAGGCATATCCCTTCTCAGTGTCCCTGGTAAAATCTACTCTAGAATCCTAGAGCAGAGACTCCGACGCCTAGCTGAGCCACAATTGGATGAGGTCCAGTGCGGATTCCGAGCAAATCGAAGTACAAGACCTAATCTTCATACTCAGACAGCTGAGTGAAAAGGCCCTTGAGTATAAGAGTGAGATCCATCTTTTTTCATAGATCTGTAAAAGGCGTTTGACAGGGTCCCCTGGAGCAAACTTTGGGACTGTTTGGCAAGGAAGAACATTCCAGCACCTCTGATTCATGCTATACAGAGCTTCTACAAGTCTTGCAGAAATTATGTGAGGACAGCAAACCATAAGTCAGAAGAGTTCAGGACCACCACTGGTGTAAGACAAGATGATATCCTGTCACCTTATCTTTTCATACTCCTCATGGACGATGTCATCAAGGCATGTAAGGAATGAACAAGAAAGTATTCAGAGGGGTACTGGACGATGAGACAGGTCTGTATTTCAAAGCTGGTATTTGCTGATGATGTTGCCCTGATTGCTAAATCAGAGGCACATCTCCAATCCAACAAGCAAGTCTGGAAGGAAGAGCTGGAGAAAAAAGGGATGGTCATAAGCAGCTCTAAAACAAAATCCATGGTGATATTTCGAGAAAAAAGAAGACAGCAGATTAAGCTGGGAGAACAGGTCCTGGGGCAGGTCGACCACTTTAAATACCTCAGAGCTATTATAGATCGAAAGGGAGGCATCAAAGAAGAGTTGGCCACTCGAAAAACAGCAGCTGGGAGACTTTTTCAGGCCATAAATCGAGGATTCCTCAGCAAGATAGAGGTTGGTAAGAAAACGAAGATGGCTGTATACCGCTCCACCTATGTCCCAGTCTTGACATATGGATGCGAGTCATGGGCAATGACTACAACCCACAAAAGCCAAATCAAAACCTCAGAAATGAGGTATCTGAGGAAGGTGGTTGAAGTAACAAGAAGAGACGTGGTCCGCGGCCAGACGATGCGTCACGGCCTGGAGTCCCGCCCCTTGCGGACCCAAGTGGGACAGTCCCAACTAAGATGGTTTTGCCATGTCTGCAGAAAGGGAGAAGATCAGTTACCACGAAAAGCATGGGAAACAAATAGCCAGGGATCCAGACCCCCGGGACGACCCGGAGTCCGCTGGGAGGACAACATTGAACAATCTTTGAAGGACCGATGACTGGAGTGGAACCAGGCCGGAAGGGAGACAGCCGATTGGATAGTCTGGCGCTCTCTTACAAACCCCTACACCTCACGGTAGAAGGGGAACGACTAAGTAAGTAAGTATTATCCCCGGAGATACGTCTCTAAATGTCACCATGAAGGACAAAATACTCGTACGAAATGAGAATACTAAAACGTCGGTGGACACTTAACACCCTTCACCAGTTATTATAAAATCACAGACTTGGTCCATAAATAGACTTTAACCCCGTTCATGTGTGTCAAATAGGCGATTTATCCTGGTTTTATCCATTCTGCCATCTGAGGTGGTTATGAGACTAACCTTTCTGTTGATGTTAACTTATTGCTCTGAGCTTCATTTCCCGTTTTGACAGATTTGCTACGTCTTTGAAGTGCCCTTTTGTTCTTTCAGGCCCAGTTGTTTAAGTACGGTAGATTATATGCCAAGCCGACCACCACACGCTGCCAACGGCAGCAATCAAAGGCAACATCAGACAGCGGGGCATGTGCAGAAAAATGTTGTTTATGGTACTGTTATTCTCGTTTTGTCAAAGCACACAGCCACAAGTTCAATCTCTTATACTGCTCCATGACATATGTCCAAATAGAAACGACCTTTTGATTGTCAGTACCACCTGGCACGCAGCAGGATGATGTTGACAGTCTTTTTGTTTTCTTCATAAGTTAATCTGCTTTCTATTCTCTGTTCTCATGGGGAAGTGGTGAGATAATATTATATTTTGATATCAGAATTGAAAATTATTATCTAGAATTAACTACATTATATATACTAATTATAACCTGTCAAGGATTGAACGGGATATTTTTTTCTTAAAAAAAAGGGACAAAGTACGAAGTACTGGCAACTTGCACGCATGCGCATTAACTTGTCACGTGAGTCGCTTCCTTGCAAAAGTTTCTGTTGTTGCAATATTTGATAGGTAAGCAGCATTTATTTTTTGTTTAAAACGCCTTGTTTCGTTGTCTCGAATTAGTTGCACCAATGCCTTATGTTAAATTCGCCATATTTATGACGTATCATGGCAAAGCCGATGGCTTTGTATCATGTTGGCGTTTAGACTGGGTATTTGCAGGTAGCCTATTTCAACATCAAAACACTAACATCAAAACAACTAGCCCAACGCACAAATTGAAACTGAGAGTCATCAATTGCTGCATATGTTCTCATTATTGTATGGTGTAACAACATGGACAATAAACAAGCAGTTTGAGGAAAGAATTAAGGCCTTTGAGCTGTGGATATGTAGAAGAATGGGGCACATCTCACCGAAAGAGAAGAAAACAAAGAGGTCCTACAAAACCTAGGAATGAAAAGAGAATTAGGCCTAATGAAGATCAAAAGTAGACAGCTAAAATATTCATGTAAAAAAGACAAATTTTGAAGACCATAATAGAAAGAAAAGTTAAAGGCAAATGTGCAAGAGGAAGACAGTGCTATAAGTGGGAAGATAACATCAAAAAATGGATAGGAAAGAGTCTATCAGAGTGCACCATCAAGACGAGACAAAAGACGTTGGATATCCATTGCAACCAACCTTTGATGTGGATTATTTGAACATTTTGTCAAGATCTTACCTTTTCTTTTTCTTTTTTTTTTTCTTTTTTAATAAAATTTTGGTGAGATGCACACTGTTCCTCCTAGACTCAGAATCTGTCATATTAGCGCGCATGTCCTAATATAACAGACATGGTTCACAAATATTCTGTTTAGGAAAAAGAAAAAGAGAAAACCAACTCCCTAATGGTAAAAACCTATGATAGGATAAAATAAGGATATATACTGTCTTTAATTCCAGATAATAATTTTGATTTCCACTATCTGAATATGGCATCATTTTGCTCCTTCAATAAGTTCAAGTAGAGTAAATCAAAAGTGTAAAATTGTGTGGTTGTGTGTCTTCCCTCTTCCCAAAATGGTAATCTCTCACACCTATCCTGTTGTTAATAAGAGGGAGGAAGTTGGGAAAGCCTGGGACAACATCCAGTTCACAATTCATCAGTCTTTTTTTTTTTATGTAAAACTTTTGCCTCGTTTTGGCGAGGCGCGTCCCGTTCAACCTAGTCGGTTATATTAGGGCGCATGTCCAAATATAAAAGACCATGCATTATAAGAACCTCACAAGAACTTCACTTTCCCACCAAACCTTACTAATCCTTATATATTAATTGTTCTTTTTATATAATGTTTAACTACATTGTGTAGTTCTCATGGTTTGTCTACGCTCTACACCTGTTCTACAGTTATGGGTGAATTGCATGCTTGTAAATAATCTAATGTTGGTATTCTCTGTTGTTCATATTTCTTAAATTTTGGTAGGAAATGCTCTGTATTATTTTCTAGTAGATATTCTGCACAAAAAGGTTCTTCCATTCTAAAATAGGCCATTCCCAGTTGTAGTCTAAGTAGTTTCTTATAGCTGGGAATTTTTATTCTCTAGATACCATATACGTTCTTGTTGGAGACCTAAACAACTTATAAGCATGTCAGTCCTTCAGTCATCTATCCCATGCTACTGTCCATTCATCAGTCACAACTCTTTTAATTAAGCTCTTGATCTCTGTTATACTCATCCTGACATTTATTCTCTCGCCAGTATTGATCACAAATAAAAAAAAAAAAAAAGGGAAGAGCACAGGACATAAACAGCTTACCTCTCAAGCAAAAACATGTTACTATGACCTGGGCTGTAACATTTGTTTTCTGTGTTTCTGATCCACGTTGTACAGTTGCCTTCAGTAATGATGTGAACATGCATCAGCCTGTTCCTCTGAGGGGAAATTAGGGATTATTTTAACAATGAGTAATAATTGCTCCTTTCTGAATAATTTTTAAAAAAATTTATGTCTTAAGTTTGTTGAAGGCCTATGCTCTGTAGGGAGTTAAAAGGTGATGAATGAATGGAGATCTTCTTGAGTGTCACTATTTCTGTACACATTGTTTTTTGGGTAGCAGAATTTCTCCACCACTGTGAGGGCATCTTATTTGTATGTAGCACTGCAATGCTGAGTTCTGTTATTGTCAGACATGTTTGTGTTTTTCATGCAATCACTACTACGTTGCCCAATGAAAATTCTTTGAATTTTCTGGCAGAACATCATCAGCCAAGAACTGCTAATTCAGAGCCACCAAGAACTTATGTGCACCATAATAAACGGGTAGATGCTGGAATTGGGTTAGCCATATCCTCGTAAAAGACCCTGACACCATCATCAGAACTGCCATGCTATGGACTTTAGAAGGAAAACTAAAGCAAGGCCAATCAAAAGCTATGTGGCGGAGAATTGTGGAGGCAGAGATTCAAAGCAAGAACTAGCGCTGGGCACCATATGAAGGATGGCTGCCAGCCAAGCAAGGTGGAGACAGTTTGTTGCTGACCTACTATTTCTTGTACATACATACCAGGTCTGGGACATTCATTTGTTTCCTTCTTTGCTCCATCCTGGAAGCTGTCTTCTTGCAGGAAGCCTGCACCAAAATAAGTTTGTTCTCTTGCATTGGTCATTTCTGAAGTAGTTTGTTTTACATGATGAGGTTGCCAACCCCATGCAGTCTAGGACACATTTAAAAAATATTTGGATGTCTAGCTTCCCCCAGGTGATGAATGCCTGAAACAGAAACCATTATGTTCTGTGTTATATACAATTCAAAAAGCTTCAGGTTTGCCTAAGAGCCCCTACTCATCTTTTGGATGATACTAGAGATTTATGCAAGTTTTAGTGTCACTTAACCCTGTGTTTCTGGAGTATCTGAGGAGACATGGAAGGAATAGAGCCACTTCTCCATTATGTGTATCATAACAGGCAAGTAATATGAGATTGTATGAACTGGCAAGGTCATCATGCAAAGCAGATTGCTTCAGAAGTAGTTACTGTAAGAGCATATGAGTACTTTGGTGCAGGCTTTCCTTTAAAGGGCAGCAGGGGTGGCTCCTATGCTGATTATGGAGGACAAAGAGAATTGATAAATGTCACTTAGTATTCTATTACTTAATATGGTGTCAGCGTTTATTTTTTTCAAAGAACTACACATATATCCAGATTATCATATGGTTTTTTCATATTTGCTATTTTAAAAATGTTTGCATTGTTTTTTTGGTCCAGATCAATGTTTGTGGCTTTTGAATAACATCATCAGAATACTGTATTGCTTACATGGGCATGGGCAAGAATTTTGATTATTGTGGAAAATAACTGCATCACTGAAACAGAATGAAGTCATCACGGTAAGTTATAAGTGGTTCATACCAAGTTTATTAGTGCTTTGTTATGAAGTAATCTCTTGTTCCATTATAGAATTGTCTGAATGTCCTGAGTCAATCTTTTTGTGTACCTATGATTGAAATCAAAGTCTTGAGGTATACTGACAAAGTCAGACATTTAGTGCATATTTATAAAATGTCTTTGTTTATGCATGGCAATACTACTTTCTAGCATTAAGATAATTATGGGAAAGAACTGTAGAATATAACAGACAACTAAATATAGTATTTATAGATCACAGGGCTTTAGATACGGGGGGGTCCTAAACACACCCCCACATTAAGTACTTTCTATGGCCCTAATAGATCAGGAGAGGACTTTGATAGAGTAGTTAGTCCCATAGTAGATGCTGCCATAGGGGAGTGAAGTGTTGGAGCCCACTATACTAGGCTCGGCTTTGAGAGGTGGGGTGACTAGTTCCCTTCCTCAATGCCTTTGCCTACTCTTAACTCTAGAGAAGAGTCAGGTACCCATTTACATCTAAGTGGACTGGAGCGTGCTGCCACAATGTTTCAATCCAAATACTTTAGCCACGAGAGGCCAATACCCTAAGCACTCTACCACTCCGATGCTGATAACTTAACAGCTTTGTACCATACATGCCAAAGCATAGTGAGAACAACTGATGAACTCAGTGATGCATTTGATTTAACCGCAGGAGTGCAACAAGAATGTATGCTATCACAAATGCTATGTAACATTCATGGACAAAATAACACCAGTAGCAAACCTAAGCTCTTTAAGTCCCAATCGACTTTATAAAGGCTCAGGGTTTAGACACATTTGACCCGGGAGCCATTTAAGTGGCTTCCGTATCTTTTGCTCCTATCCATTTTATCTTGGTTAAAACAACAAATTTGTTTATGCATATGAACATTTAAAAAAATTATTTCCAAACAACAACAAAAACGTTTGTTTGGGCCAAACCCACTTTTCTTCTTGGGACTGAAAGAGCTAGAAACAAGCCCAGAAGATGAAGTAAATAAAGAACATGACTCACTAAATGAGTTACTTTTTTGTAGATGTTGAAGTCTTATGTATGAAAACGAATTGCAAAGCCAGTTGAATGCACATACAACATAAAAAGAGCAGCACATCAGAGACAGAAGCTCAAATGAGTTCCATAATGTATCTATGAAATATTGTCACAGAAATTAGAAGGCGTGACAGAGAAATTGATAGAAAATGCCAGAAAGCCAGTGCAGTGATTTACTGATTGTCACCACTACTCAAACATTCAAATATCAGTTTGGAAACTAAATGACAATTGATAAATAGTATATTCTTACCAACTCTTTGCTGTCAGTATCAAACATCACTGCTAATTGTAGCCCTGGAGAGGTAAATCACATCATGCGAGATGAAATGCTTAAGAAGAGCCATTAATGTTACCAGGAGAGACAGAATAAGAAATGATGACGTCAGAAAAATTTTAAGACCTATATCCTGCATTGTTGTGATCCATTGGATCCCATCTCATTGCAACATCACCGACAATGATCAGATTGGCAAAGGAAGGTGGAAATCTGCCTCAGCCTGGTACAAGCTTAATTTTTGAGGAGGCAAAGAATTTTATCAGCATCAGATAGAGAAACAAATGGGATGTAGAGCATCCAGGTCACACACAAAATAATGCATCCTACCAGCTCAATAGAAGAGAACAAATGGTACTCTTCAGACTCCACACTGACCACAACATATTGAGATACCATCTATTCAACAAGCTAAAGATAGGAACTACCGATCAGTGTAACTGTGGCACTGATAAAATGAATGCTGAACATTTGCTTCAAAGTTGCCCAATGTAAGCAGAACAGAAAGCGCATATAGCCGACACCAGTACCGTTCATGGAAAAGCTCTACGAAGATTCAAATAGCCTCAACCTGACTACTGCTTTCTTTGAAAACATTCAAGTTGACATCTGAGAGTGTACGAAGAAGAAGATATCCTGCTTTAAATACATAGAGAGACGTGAAATAAAGTGGTTTGGCTATCTTATGAAAATGGAGGCCAATCAGTTATTACTACATGATTACAACAGCAGATCTGGTTCTAGAGCACAAGGAAGACCAAGAGGCAGATGGATAGATATTACTGAAATCCTACATCAACATGGGCTCACACCAGCCACTGTTGACACACTTGGCTCAAGAACTGCAACTTCAGATCCCCAAGACACTTCATGGCAAAACTGGACAAGAAAAGTTAACAAGCAAAGTAGCGTCAATCTATAGATGCATACTGACAAAATAAGTCTGATAACAGCATCAGTCTCTGGATACTTACTGCACAGATTCATTCTTTTGGTGCATCCTGACAACGTAATATTGTTTACACTTGTTGGCTTGTTGCATTACTACTTTTGCACAACCAACCCACTTATTGAAGCATTTCAGCTGTAGTGTAAAAGCTGCAAAAGTTAACAAAATGTAACTGTTTGGGCTGTGTTGTTTTCTGTGCCATCATGTGCCCTGCGGAACATAACTCATAACTGATCATACTGTGGAACTACTTTTTAAACAGAAACAAAATACAGCTGACTTATATGCTACTAGAGATAAAAAAAGAGCATCCATATTTATTCTGATTGTGAAGAGAAGTTGGCAAGAAGACAAAGATCGCTGCATACTGCCATGGATGAAAGTCACAGACATTGACTACAACCTACAAAAGCCAGCTCCAAACCTCAGAAATGAGGTACCTGAGGAAGGTGGTTGAAGTAACAAGAAGAGACATGGTCCGCAACCAGACGATATGCAAGGCCTCAAAACCCAGCCCCAGAACCTATTAGAACAATCCCAACTACAGTGGTTTGACCATGTCTGCAGAATGGGAGAAGTTCAGCTACAATGACAAGTCTGGGAAACTAAGCCAGGGATCCAGATCTCCAGATAGACCAAGAATCAGCTGGGAGGACAAAACTAGACAATCTCTTTTAGGTAATTTTTCTTTTTCAGGGCAAGTATACGAAGAGGCATCAGAAATCGAGCAAGGTCTGCCACTACAATAGAGATTGTGAAACCACTATCAGATTATAGGGCTTACAGGTTTGAAATTCATCATCTTCAAGTAGAGAATAGAAATAGGTTGTGAAAATTGTAATGGCTATGAGATCATCTGAAAATTTTAATATTGTTACCCTTGGCAGATCCTTGAAATGGTTCCTCTTATTCAGAAGTTATCAGTTATACTTTTTTGGTGTGAATCTGTTGCTGGATTTTTATCACAGCTCATTTATGTTTTGTCAATATGTGGGTTATTATCGTTTTAGATAATTTTTGGTGCATAATTTTGTTATTTAAAATGCATATTTCGTAGGAATTTAAATGGCTACACTGTTTTCTCTTTATCGTGTTACAGGCTTCTTACTTTTACTTTAGTAAATCCAGAAAGTTGTCTGGAGAAATTCAAATGTGTAAAATGTAAAAATTAATTTGCAGTGTATTGCTTTTAACAATAGAAGTGTGAATCTGGAGTTAACATTTAAGTTTGATAGTGACTCTTCAGGAATGTTTTGTTCAGTAAATGTTTCTTATTGGTTTATGTTTCCTACCTTATGAGCTGTTGTTAGATTATGTGAAAAAATATATTTTCAGGGTAATTTAAGAACAGTTGCAATTGTGTGTCATTTAAATCATCAGTTTCCTTTCTGCTGCTTATGGAGCATGAATCCACCACTGCAGCTGGTCCTTGCAATGCATTCACATATTCTTGTCGCAGCGGTTTCTGTAGCAATTTGTTTTACATGATGAGGTTTCCAGCCTCTTGCACTACTTCGTATTAGTTGCCTATTATGACATGCCTTAGGGAGTAGTAGTCTCAGAGGAGTAGTTTAAAGTATTTGGCACGCGAGGCGGATCCTACCTTTGGAATCACACTTGCAAGTATATTTTTAACAGTAATTACTATCATAAAAGTATCCTGAAGCACCCCTCTCCTGGCTGTCACCCGGGGTGGTCCGCCCCGCCCCTCACATCCCCCTTAGTATGCCACTGAGTAGTCCTATTCTTTCTTTCTCTCATCAGAGACCTCTGGGAACTACACGAAGCTGTATTTATATAATCCTGTGAAATTAATACTTGCTAGCGGAACACATTCACTGAGTTTTTCAGAATCTTCATAAGTTCTCATCTTCATTTCATATACAACAGCACTTATATTTCCATTCATGATATTAACACAAAAACTTATTTTATAAAGACTACTTTTAAATCATGTTGACACAGCCACATATTCTTTTACTCAAGTCACATCCATTTCTTTATTTGATTGCTAAGAGTTGATAGGTTCCTGTGCATTAATTAGTGAGCAGTGACTGAGCAATTATTTGTTTTTTTCTCCCCTCATTCCTTTTAGAGTGATCATTCTACCAAATGGACTTACTGCCATGCTGATTTCAGAAGCTTTAAATGCAGAATCAGAAAATTCTGATGCTGAAAATATGGAGATAGAAGATAATCAGGGTGGAGAGGTTAGTAAATTATTATTTATCCTGACTGAATCTGTAGTTCTGGAACGAGTCGTTTATTATTTATATGCTCCCAGTTAGTTTGTTATGAGGTTGAAAAAATAATGGGCCTGGCAACTTCATTATGTAAAATAAATTGTTGTAGGAATCAACACTGTAAGGGAACCCGTTCCATTGGTGGCACATGCTCTATAAGGGAAATGATGGTGATGAGTGTTTCTTGGATAGATACTAGTTAGCTGAATATAATTTACCTCCTCACAGATAGTATGTAAACTTAGTCGATTTACTTATGTCAGTTTCTTGAAGATCAGATTGTTTAAAGATTTTTAGTTATAATTATTTAGTCCTGAAAAATCACTCTTAGTGTATTTCATAATATAAATTTTTGTCACTTTATATTTATTATGCATCATAATTTCTGAAATTTCATCCCTTGCAAGATTATACTCTGATCTTTTAGATTGCCAGATTTTAAATGCATGTATTATATGATTGTAAGTTTGTTTTTTTTTCCTAGGAAATTATACCCATGTCCAATATATTCATCATCTCATCTCAGCCCGTAACCCGTCATGGGTCGTAGGGGTGCCATGGTGGAAGCATCAGCAGACAGGGTCCTCCACTGCTCTCTATCCTCAGCAATGCGTACAAGTGTGGAAAAACCGTGTCCTGCCCATTCTTTGATGTTATCAGCCCAGGATTTTCTCTGCCTTTTCTCTGTCCAATATATTACCAGTTTCCTATCTACTTATTTGACTTGTGCTTTTATGATTATATATAAGAACCAGGATCAGAAACCAAATTTAATAACATCAAAGGATGTAAGGATTAGAATATAGTGGGCAGCGGTTGATGTGCATGATAGATATTTGATGTCTCACTGAACAGTGCATTAAAACAGATCTTGCACTGGTGTTTTCAATATTACTATTAATAATACTGTTTGTGGTCGAGAACAAATAAGGAATAAAAAATTTTTTTTAAACTCCAAACACAGGCTGGTGCTGCATTGTGTGTTGGTATTGGCAGTTTCTCAGATCTGCCAAAGATCCCTGGCTTTGCACATTTTATGGAACACAGTAAGTCTGCCAGTCCACACTTAAATCTTGTTTTTCCTCACTTGCTGTACCTCGACCTTGTCTCTGTGAGAGAGCTTGTGTGTTCTGATGATCCTGAGGGCTATGCAGGCAGTAGCATAGCTGCTGGCATAGTCTCAAGCCAGAAAGGTCAAATGTAGGGACCAGATTAAGAGAGACATAAATCTGCTGTTCTGTAGGGACCGCCAAGAGCTAACCTAACAAGAAAGTCTATTGAATGTGCAGTGTCACAATCGTTACAGAACAGTGCAGCACAGTATTTCCTTCGACAGCCATGAATAAGAAAAACCATAATGACAGTCATCCCATTAGGCTCAGCCAGGTGGTTAGAGTGCCAGATTTCCTGCATCAGAAGAAAGTCCAACCAGTGCTACTGGTGGAAACTAGCCAGAGCCTTGAACAATGAAAGAACCAAGAGCAAATATTTCTCAATAAAACAAATGACAGCACACTCATAGGTTAAAAAAAAGCTGGAAATGCACTGTGAAACACTTTGTAAGTGAAAACTCCATTGATGTTCCAACACTCAGAAAAATCACCATCATTGAGGAGTAACTGATCCATGATGACACAATGTCTAATGCAAATTTAACAGTGGAAGAAATGGAAGAGACACTAATGAAAAATAATTGCTAGAAGGTAATGGAATAACAGTCAAATGTTGAAAGGTTTGGGTAAAAAGTAAAAATGGTTTTAGCAGTACTAACCTGCAACTGGAAAAGAGGCAGGGAAACACAGATCAAGGAGGGTGCTATCCTGATACCAGTTCTCTGGAAAGAGAAAGAACTGACAAATGGCTAAAGCTATTGAGAAAACTGATGATTGCATGGTTAGCATCAGTGTAATACTGCACCTGGAAGACAATCCCTCAGGAAGCAGGATTCAGATAATACAGATCCACTGAAAATAGATCACTTAATCTTCTTAAAGTACCATGCCTAGTGGCATAGGAGACCATGTTTCTCCACAACTTATGTTTCCAGTACAATTTATCAATTCTGTTGTTGACCTCCTTCCATGTCACGATGTCAAACTGTCCAGTATTTGCTCACTTTGTCTTCCTCTATCTCTTTTTCTTTCAATCTTGCCTGTTGTTATGATATATTCCAGCTTTACTCTTCTCATAACATGCATATAAAAGTGGATTGCTTCTTTCTAACTTGTGAAATAAGTTTCCTTTGCGCGTTGGCCTCTTTCAGGACATCCTCATTACTCTTTTTGGCTATCCATAGTATTTTTAACAATCTTCTTCTGTCAAACCACATCCCCATGACCTCTAGTGCTTTCCATACATGTTTACTAACTGTCCATTACTCACTCCCATATGTCAGGATTAGTTCTATATAACGCTGAAGAACTCTCTTTCTTACTTCCGTTGACAAAGAGCCGTTGCATAAAATACTCTTCATTTTATAGAATGCTGTTTTTGCCTGAGCTATTCTGCTCTTCACTACTGAGATACATCTTCCATCCGTTATTATTAATGTGCCCAGGTACTTGAATCTATTGATCTGTTTCATACATGCCACACCTCAGACATGAAAAACCTGTACAAAAAAATCAAAAAACCCTTTATAAAGACCCGCAAAACATGTACAAAGACTGAAAAACATAACAAAAGAGTTAATTCATGTAAAAATATATTCAATTAGATGGTTCTGCACCATCATAGTGACATGCGCCTTTTGCCTTTTTAAGCATGTCTTCACTTGCTTTAAAACCTAAACAACAAGAGTTAGAATTTATTTTGCATTGTAGAAATGCTGTGACTGTATCATCATTTAGTCTATTTCTGCAAAAAAAATTAATACAATTTATGGTGGAAATGAAGAACAGTTTGGTGTCTGTTCTATAGTGCCTAATAAAAGTATAGGTCTAAAGAGACCAGTAATAAGCATTATGGGTTAGGTTTAGGAATCTTAAATCAAAGATATATATATATATATTTTTTTTTTAAAGCTAGCAATGAAAATATAAACTGGCGCAACTAGTCTCTACCGAACTTCAATAATTGGAATAGTTATAGCCCAACTGGTAGCTTTAAATAGACCTACCCATACGACCTTTAGTGTCATTCAAACATTGATAGTAATTAATTATTTAACTCTTACTATACGTGAGCTAAAACCGCGTTTTTACGCGATAGTTTTGCTATCATTACCGTCGCGCGCCAGTTGAACTGGCGAGCCGTAAAATTGGTACTAAACCCGCGCCACTTCACTGGGCTTGCCGGATAGTAAGAGTTAATAAATATGGCCTGAATCATTAGTTGACCGTAATGATGATCACCCAAGGCAAAATCACATTGTTTTTTAAAGAAACGAAATTAAAACTAAGACGAGAAGTAGGCCTAACCCCAAATAGGCTAAACTTTTCTCTGATCGGGTTAAGATGCAAATTTGCCTTGCTTTTGTGTGTGTGTTTTTTTTTCAGTTTCATAATTTGGTAATATCGGACGCCGAACGCTTCGCGTGTATTTTCGTACCATTTAGATTTAAGGTTAGTGTTACTAGCCTAAATGGTACGAAAATACATGCAGAGCATTCGGCGACCGTCATTCCGATATTACCCACAGCCTAATTTGTATTGCATTATTATTCAAATTTACATTTCTTTCGCACTTTCTACAAGTTTTTGTGAAATCAAATAATATGAAGTGGTATCCACCTTTTTTTTTTTTAAGCAGCCGTAAATAATAAATTAGGCCTATGCTAAATCTTACGGGAAAAGAAAGTATAGGCCTAAGTTATCTGACAGTTAAATCTAACTTCATCTAAACAATGTTATTGTAATATTTTTAAAAAAAATGAATTACTTACCAATACTAAACTGGAAATTAATACTAAAAAATAGGCTCGACTCCGAAGAGAACTCAGTGCTGCGTAATCGTTCAAATAATCAGTAACCAGAAGCTAGCATTAGTGAAAAATAGTGAATGAACAACTGCACATCCCACAGCAGTTGAAAAATAGGCAGCTTGATTTTCATTGGTTGATTTTTTTAATCCACTTGGCTTAAAATCTGGCCGAATCTCATGACGCAAATTACGGCTGCGGTAGTGGCATAAGACGATCGATTTATATGTATATTGAATAATTAGGCGAAAAAACCCATACAGACGTGTACGGGCCGTACACATCTGAAAATGCAAACACCTTGTACAGATTATGGGTAAACCATAGCGTGTGGCATGTATGCTGTTTTAAAACATCCATTTTCTTTGATAGTACATTCTGGGGAGTCCATTTTCTTTGAGATGACCATTACTTTTATCTTGTTGCTATTAAGGCTGAGGCCTTTATTTTCACTTTCTGGCACTATTGTATCAACCATTTCCTGCAGCTTCTTTTCACCTTTTGCTGTTAAGACTGTATCATCAGCATATCTCAAGCTGTTTATATTATGTCCGCCAAATGATATTCCTTGGCATGTCCTCTTGGAATCACATTAAATTTTCTAACATCAGAGATCACTTATAGCTCTTAAAAGTGAAGATGCCTTCCAGGAGAAGAAACGCATGGGTGGTATGAATGGATGTGGGAAAAAAAGTATTTAATAAAGTGTGTACAAAATCTAGGTATGAAAAGAGAACTAATGAGGGAGATCAAAGTTAGGCAGCTAAAATACTTTGGCCACATAAAAAGGCATAACACCTTGCAGAAGACCATAATAGAAGGGAGAGTTGAAGGCAAACATGCAAGCGGAAGACAGCGCTATAAGTGGGAAGATAACATCAAGATATGGACAGGAAAGAGACTGTCAGAGTGCACCACCAAGACAAGAGACAGTAGACGTTGGAGATCCATTACAGCCAACCTTCGTTGTGGAGATGGCAGCTGATGATGATGAAAGGAATGATCAAAAGTCAAACTGTGCAACAATGAAGTATGTCAGAAAATATACAGATGGATCAGCCATTATAGGACAGACCAGTGAAACCGAGTGTTCTATGTTGGGGAGTTCTGTCACCCACCATTGTTTCTCTCCACTTAAAAAACCTACCTACACAATATTCTTTTAACAAAGCACTTTTCAAACCTTCCTCAATACTGATTATCTACCCCCATAGAAACAGCATTTGCCTGTCAACATCTCATCCATAGGTCAACATTTCTTTTCCTCTTCCGCTCGTTTTTTGTGAATAATTTGTTTTATATCCATGTAATATTATTATTATATTCACTTTAAACGCCAATAGGCGTGATGGGAAACAATGGCAAAGAAAACCTATCTGCTGTTGCCCTAAGACGCCATTAGGCGTAATGGCCAATGACTGCTTTGATGGTCGGTGGCTAAGGACAGAAGAAGAAGAAGAAGAAGATTCACTTTAAAATATTATTATATAATGTAATGTATGTGAGAATGTCTTCTTCTTCTTCTTCTTCAGTCCTTAGCCACCGACCGTCAAAGCAGTCAGTGGCCATTACGCCTAGTGGCGTCTTAGGGCAACAGCAGATAGGTTTTCTTTGCCATTGTTTCCCATCACGCCTATTGGCGTCTTTAGGGCAACGGCAAATCAATCCATCTGCTGTTGTTTCCGTAATCGAAGTGACTGGCAAACGGGTGATCAGCCCGTTGGTATGTGAGAATGTACCCACATAATACTGTACTTTAGAAATGTGAGTCATGAGAATGTACCCGCATACCACTGTACTTTAGAAATGTGAATTTTTTTTTTTTACTGCTCAAAGACTTTTCCTGCCACAGAAGTGCGTAAGAAAGTGTTATTATTATTATTTCATTTTCCACCAAGAATGTATGGACATAAGCGAGAATGTGTTTATGTAATTTTTGTATTGATGATTGATGACACTTTCAAAAATACAGATTAATTGTAGACGGATTGACCGCATGAGTGAGTGTCGGTATACAGAATTTATTTATTGTTTTATTTATTTTATTTTATTATTACTTTTTTTCCACCCAATTACTAGCTTGTTTGTTTCAAAAAAACCAAAAACCAAATCATTTTTTTATTATGATTGCATACTGTAAATGAATACTGTTATGGTAACTTTATAATGTTGCATGCCTTTAAATTAATGCTTAAAGCATCATGTGGGAATGAAAGGATATAGTATGCAAGATTAATGAGAGTGGAAGGGCAGAATGTTAGACGGGCCTGCGCGCCCAATTCTTTACCCTTTGAAAATAAAGTTCGTTCATTCGTTCTCTTTTTTTTTTTTTGTTGTTGTTAATTTTGGGTTACATAATTATCAAGAGTATAGAATGGCATTTAACTAAAATGACTCAGTAAGAGCAGGAATCATTGCAAACTTAAAAAAGTTAATGTAACAGAAAATATAGGAAAAAGAGCCCATAATTTGTGGGTTTTTTTATGGCCTAACCTTGTGGACCTCTCAAGAATATATCACCACAGCAAGCACTCAGGTGCAGCTAGATTATCACCATTAAAGAAGTGGATCAGAACTTGACTAGTCAAGACATTAACGGGAAAAAACAACATACCTAGTCTTCTCCCTTTAAACAAACCATAGAACCCCAAACTAGTTCTCAAGGACAACAATCTATTTCTGGAAGAGAATCCAAATTGCCTTTGTATCACTTTAAATCACATATTGAAGCCAGCTGGGAAAAAAAAAACAAGCTAAGAATGGCAGTTATGAAAAAATCTCGCTGGCAGAATGTGGGAAGCAGTTGAGGATATACTAAAGAAGCTGTACACCAGATGCAAGAACTCAGTCTCTAAAATATGACATTTCTGTATGAGCAACAACAGTCAGGTAAATCTTTCATAAAGTAACTGCAAGACATGAGACCTTAGCAGGAGGCAATAAGATAGCACTCCCTGAAAAATAGTAAAAAGATTACATGCTTACAGCCAGTGGAGAACAGCAAAGGCAACATATTCCAGCAGAAGCCTGAAAAATGCAGAAGACTAACATATGTACCATTGGACTAGGCAGAACAAGATTGTCAGAGCAAATTTGTTGAATCAACAAAAACAAAGATGAGATAGATGACCAAGCTTATCCAGAAGTAGTAGTAGGCCCCTTCAGTCATTACTGACTATGGGAATGCACCCATGAGGTGAAAGTCCTCAGTTCCATTTTTTCCTGGTGTTCCTTTTGGCAGGTTATTCTCTCTTCTGCTTGCAATGAGAGCTTCTTTTCATCCAGCCTTAGGTGGCACCGTAGGGTGCAACGCCACTTGGTGCGATAGGCAGCTTCATTCTCCCAAGTTGTTGGATTTATGTCCAGTGTCTTCATCTCTCTCTTGCTCACATCTTTGAAGCTCAGCTGCAATTGCCTGACTGTCCATCTGCCAGTTGCCCATATAAAATATCTTGGGGGATGCACCCACCTTCCATATGGCCAAGCCAACAAGAACCTCTCTCACTGTCGAAAGTAGCCCCTGGTGCCATGCCCTACGCCAATTGGGCAAGATGCTTATAACGGGTAACTGCTATTTCTCGTGTTGTGCCGACACCATAAGGTGAAGCTGTAGTTTCCTCTCTAAGGCGCAAGCTTGGGCACAGTTATATGGAGATCAAGCTGTTGCCCATGCAGCATGTTTCCCCCCTTTCCACGTAGCATGCTTATCCACACTGATAACTATTTCCCTATCTGAAGAAAACAGATCTTGAATGAGATAAAATAAGACGAACATTTGTAAGACAAACATTCAGATGGAAGTGCACAGAAAAGCCGTAGCCATAACAAAACTGGATATGAACACTACCCACAAGGTTGCTCGACTCATCCACACAGATGGATCGGCAGCGCAACATTACACAGATAAAAAACAACTAGTAGCAGCAGGGACATTTTTGAGCAACTTCAGAGCAGAGGTATGTTCCCTGAAAACTGCAGCAGAAGTCCTAATGACAGGACATCACTCAATGACAAAATGTGTTTTCACATACACACCATCAGTAATTAAATAACAGTAGTCATGAGTCAAAGAAATGTAAGATCTTCATTTCCTAAGAGCAACACTGCAAACAATATTGATAATTTAAAAAGAGTTGTGATACAGTCTGTCTCTTCTCACAGCGGTACAACTGGAAATGAAGAGGCTGACAGAGCATCTAAGGAGGATGGAAAAACTACCTCAGACTGATACAAGGGAAACATGGGAAAGTCAAGAGAACCATCAAGAGGAGATATAAGAACAAGTGGAGATGGAGCATCCAGGCTAATATAAAACTGAAGTCTATCACTAACTTAACAGAAGAAAACAAGTACTGATTGTCATACTGCGCTGAGCACAACAGAGTAACATATGATGTGTTCATTTAGCTGAAGAAAGTAATGCTGGCACTGACTGCCCACTATCTGCTGCAGAAGTGCCCTGTATGAAGAACAGAAAACGCATATGACTTTAACCAGTACAAGTCTATGACAGGCTCTACAGATATCCACAGTCTGAAATATTCAGTTTAACATCTGAGGGTGTTCAAATAAGCAGAAACCTTTTCTTAAATATTTAATTTATATACTAGAGCAATGGCACAGAAAAGACCCTAGCAGACTCTGCAGTGTGAGGTCCCAATACATAATTCCACTAGCAATTATAGGGACATTGTCTTTTGAATAATGATTCATAGGAGGCCATAGATTGGTATTTTATGCTGATGAACCAGAGGATACGATTCACTATTTTCATGTTGCCTTAAAAGGTTGCTATAAATTTAGTGCCTATACAGCACACTGAAATACAAAAGGCAGTCTCTTCAGCTCAGATTGTTTGTATTTAATCAAACCATTATCATAGTGCAACAGCCTTTTTCTGTTCTGTCTTTCTTGCTTTTGTCTTACCGTTGCCTCTTGTGGTTCCTGAAACTTCTGAAGAGATGAAGAAAGAATAGGACTATTCTGCCTCAAATAAGAGATGACTAATATGATGTGAGGTATGGGCTTGGCAGCCTCATCATGTAAAACAACTTTCTGTAGAAACCATCACTGCAAGAGCCCATGAATGCTGGGTTGCAGAGTTCTTGCAAGGGAACCATCTGTAGCAGTGGCTTCATGTTCCATAGGGAGCAAAATGGGAAATGAATGAGTAAATCAAAGTATCATATCCCTTTTTATTTAATTTGAGTTGAAAACAATGATGCCTTCTGCACATTTACTTTTTCTCTATTAAAAAAAATACTTTTCTTTATTTTTATATTTTATGGACATAATGGGATTCATCACACACACATACACTTTTCTTTCTTTTTTGCTTCTCCAAATAAAAATTGGTGAGATCCAGGTTAAAGAGTTCTACTTCCTCCTTGAGACCACTTTTATTTCATATCTTCTCATAGTGGTTTTCATGGGCAGTAAGAAGTACCCAAAAGAAAATTATTGGGATGAATTTCTAGCCAGTGTGGGTGGAGAATCTAATGCCTGGACTGACTGTGAAAAGGTTAGGGAATATTTGTTAGTAAAAATGTAAACCCTTATATTAATATTCAGTAAAAGGTGTTATTCAATAAGCAGCATTATTCCAGGACATTCACTATGTTTAGGTGTACAAGCATCAGATCATTGTTATTGTTGAACACAATCAACATCAAGCATTGTGGGCAAACCCATAGGTGCTCAGTCTCCCTCAGTATATGTCAAAGAGTGTGAATGCTAACTGTTCCTGTAGCTTGCTGGTTGTATACACGACGGATGCATCCTCTCATACTCTGTGCTAGCCGTATGTCTGATGCCAAATTCCAACAGTCTTAACCTTGATGATTCATCTATTGCAGTGTCATTCTCTAACGGGTGATCATTAATTGTTCTCATTATCTCTCCCTTATCCATATCCAGTGTCCTCCCTGTGGGTGCTCTTGATGCTTGTTTGACAGCTCTCTCATTACCACATACCCCTGCATGACCAGGACAGTAGATCCACACCAGCACCATTTGATGCCAAATTCCAACAATTTTAGCCTTGATAAGTCATTGATTGCACTGTCATTCTCTAATAGATGATCATTAATTGCCCTTAGTATGTCTCCTTTATCCATATCCAGTGCACCTTCTATGGGTGCTCTTGAAACTAGTTTGTCAGTTCTTTTATTGCTGCATACCCCTGCATGACCAGGAATGTAGAGCCACACCAGTTCCTGAAGATTCGAGACTTCTATGGAGATTTTCTATTCATGCCAGAGCTTGTCATGGGATTTCCTCCTCTGCTGTGCAGTGGTGTCTAACAATGGCTATACTTAGAGTATAAAAATGAGGGTCTTCAAAAGTATCAACCTTCACTTAACACATTAACTACCGAATTGAAAAATACACTGTGGCCGAATTAAATTTTTTTCCCATTTTTATCCTGTAGGTGTTTGCACAAAATAAGCGGTAGTTTTCGTAATTGTTTACAGATTTTTATGAATTACGCGTCATTTTAAAGATAAATTAATGTACTATTACAATAAGCACCATTTGTAGCTCTAATAGAGGTTGTTGCTATTTAATGGCCCTCCAATGGCCGAGGACTTGCAATATTTTCACAATTATAACTGCTTGCGCCCCATCTCTATCAAAATCCCTATTTCAATCAATGTGCACATCGTTTTCACTCTTGTCCTCGTCACTAGATATATCAGTCAATTGTTGAAACAAGTTTGTAGCCTATTAAGCCGTTAGACGAGATGTACAAGCATTTTTTGTGGTCCTATCACTAGTTGCCACGGTAAACAGTTTTACACGTTTTGGTAACTAACCCAAAACGCTGAAAAACATAAACATAATAACAATTTTCCAGTGTTCAACAACAACCATGCTTTGCTAATTTGTTTTCCTGTAGCAACTTAAAATTTTGAACTAGATCAGAAAGTGTTTCAGTACATTTTTCATTCGTTTTATTACTAAAATTAGAACGACGCTCTGAGCGGCTTGTGGTCCAAATGATAGGATTTCAAAAGCCGGTCCCACCACCTTGCGGTAGTTAATGTGTTAAGATTTGTCTTGGCAGAGGTACAAATAGAAGAATGATGTTTCTATTTCCGGGAGCCTCAAAGGAATTTTAAGATAGCAAGCATAACAACTGAGATCTCTAAGCTGTTATGAACTTTTTATCTTCCCACCCTTTCTGTAAGGAAAATAAAATTTGCTTGCCCCCAACCGAAATGATTCAGTAAAATATTACTTTACTGGTTCTTGATGGTTATGTATTTAAAATAACTGAGTCATACGGATGCAATTCACTCAATAATTATTAAATCATCTACAAATTTGTATTTACTGATAAATTTAATAATTATAGTTATAATAATAATAGCCCCTTAGGTCATTACTGACTATGGGAATGTGCCCCTGAGGTAACAGCCCTCAGCTGCTTATTTTCCTGGTGTTCCTTTTGACGTTTTCTCCTCTCCTCTGCTTGTTGTGTGAGCTTCTATTTGCCCAATCTGATGTGGCACCGCAAATAGCATCACCACTTGATGGGATCAGCAGCTTCATCCTCCCAGGTTGCTAGATTTATGTCCAGTGCTCTCATGTCTCTCTTGCACACATCTTTGAATCTCAGCTGCAGTCACCCAACTGTTCTTTTGCCATCTGCCAGTTGTCTGTAGAAGATATGTTTCATGATGCGACCATCTTCCATGCGGGTGATATGGCCAAGCCAGCGTAGTGTGTGCTATCTAAGCAGTTTATACATGCTTTGAAGGTCAGCACGTGACAACACCTTGACATTTGTCACTTTATCTTTCCACGAAATGCCGATGATGTGGCGTAGACACTAAATGGAAGGTATGGAGCCTTCTTTCTTGCTTAGCAAAGGTTGTCCATGTCTCGCTGCCATTTAGAAGTGTACTGGTGACACAGGTGTCATATACCACAGCTCAGGTCTTCGTTGTGAGTTTGAAGTGTCCCCAAACATGCGATGTGAGGCGGGCAAAGATAGCTGCAGCTTTGCCAATGCGGTTGTCAATTTCTGTGTCCAGAGAGAGTTTATCGTTGATGGTAGACCCCAGGTATGTGAAGTGGTGCACCACTGCCAATTCATAGTTATCGATAGTGATATTTAGTGCAGCACCCACATCCTGACTCAGCACTTTTGTTTTCTTTAGTCTTATTGTGAGGCCAAAGTCCTTGCATGCTTTGGTGAAGTGATTCATCAAGCTCTGAAGCTCCTGTTGGCTTTGAGTGACCACTGCAGCGTCATCAGCAAATAAGTCGTCTCTTAAAGTGAACCTTCTGATTTTTGTTTTTGTCTTCAGCCTTGCAAGTTTAAACAGACGCCACCTGACCTCAGAGTTAACAGAGTTAAAAAGAATTCTTTAAGAAAATATGAAGTACTGGTGTTTTCATCAGTGGTAATGACTTTAAAGTGGCTATCGTTAAAAAAGTTCTTTGGTTGGGTCTGACTGTAATACTTAACTAGCCAGGCATTGATGATGATTCGTTGTTGGGTTCCATCACTGTTGGTTCACAAAAGTGTTGTTGACTGTTCCGTCAGTCGTCAAATTTTGTGGCAGTAGCATGTCCCTGGTGGTAATGCTGGGGGTAACAACTCCAGTTGTCAAGGCAAGCGTCTTCAAGCCCCGTCTGATGTAGACATCTAGTGTAGACTGCTGACAACTTGAACCACAGACTTATACCATAAACTGAGAGAAACCAGATGTCTCTTCTAAGTATAGGGTCTCTTGACATGAGAATCAAGCACCCTCCGCTTCCATTACATCACTTCATCTTCCTCAGAGACTTTACCCTCCCTGAGCATTCATTTTAAACCCAGTGAGTTGGATGAAAGTGCGTTTGGACAGCGGACAATGACAATGGCATTATTTAAACATATTTTAAAATACACATAAACTTATTAAAATGTTAATATAACAAATATGTACCCCATGATGCCATCATCATCCACTCCCTGCTTCACATGGAGCCTGGGGCTACCTCTGCTTTTGGGTTCCTAGTGAGGAAACCCACACGAAGCAGTCACCAGCTCTTGCAGTGGTGGTTCATGAGTCCAATCATTTTATATACTGAGGTGTCTGAAAAAGCTCCAGTCAGAAGTAGATTATTTTAACACTTCCATGCCAATCCAGCCACTAATTAGTGTGTAATATTGGTAGGGGTCTTTCGTTTCTCCTTCCCCCCGCCCCCCCCGCCCCCCCCACCCCAATCCATCTGTAGAATATTCTTGATATAACACAAGATATTTTCTTTACAAATGCATCTGCCTTTCTTTCATGAACGTATAAGGTCTTAATACTATCATGTTATTTATCATGTCATGTTTGCTAAATCAGAGGCACATCTCCAATTCAACCTGCAAGTCTGGAAGGAAGAGCTGGAGAAGAGAGGGATGGTCATAAGCAGCTCTAAAACAAAATCCATGGTCATATGAGAAGAAAGAAGACATCAGATCAAGCTGGGAGAACAGGTCCTGGAGCAGGTAGACCACTTCAAATACCTCGGAGCTATTATAGACCATAATGGAGGCATCAAAGAAGAGTTAGCCACTCGAAAAGCAGCAGCTGGGAGACTTTTCCAGGCCATAAATCGAGGATTCCTCAGCAAGAGAAAGGTTGGTAAGAAAACGAAGATGGTTGTATACAGCTCCACCTATGTCCCAGTCTTGACATATGGATGCGAGTCATGGGCAATGACTACAACCCACAAAAGCCAGATCCAAACCTCAGAAATAAGGTATCTGAGGAAGGTGGTTGAAGTAACAAGAAGAGACATGGTCTGCAACCAGACAATACGTCAAGGCCTAAAATCCCACCCCGTGCAGACCCAAGTAGAACAGTCCCAACTAAGATAGTTTGGCCATGTCTGCAGAATGGGAGAAGATCGGCTACCACGACAAGCATGGGAAACAAAGAGCCAGGGATCCAGACCCCCAGGACGATACCAGACCCCCAGGATGACCCAGAGTCCACTTGGAGGACAACATTAGACAATCTTTGAAGGACCGAGGACTAAAATGGAACCAGGCCAGGAGGAAGACAGCCGATAGGATAGTCTGGCGCTACCTCTTCCAAACCTCTACACCTCACAGTAGAAGGGAAATGACTAAGTAAGTAAGTGAGTTATCTTTTGCCATCTTTTTTTGTCTGGGCGGAAGCTGTTACATAACGTAAACAACTTCACCCTACGCAAACAGAAGTCAGTGTTGCTTCAAAACAGGTGAAGCACTCAGGTGAAATTAGGGAGTGACAAACCAGAACAAGGCAGGATTAAAAAAAACCTTGAACAATGCAAGCGAAAACATTGAAAAGGAGCGGGTGAGAAAAAAACTGAAGAAAGGGCACAGGAGGGAAAATGAAGGAGGTAACAGAAAAATGTAACTATCAAAGATTTTACTTGTCACAGAACTATACACTTTGGACCATGCAAAGCATGGATTGTGAGTCTGATACCATAACTATCCTTTTAAATGAAGTTTCAGACGGCTACCTTGAGACTTCCTCTACCTCCATTCTCATGCTGGAGGTTGTTATTGTGTAAGCCCTGCTATGTTCAGGGACGATTAGGCCTTTACTATGGCAGAGAAGCCCCAACCCTAATTTCTTGCCAGGGATTACAGACCCATCAGTGTACATCATCGTCTCCAGCATGATCATTTATCAGGTGATAAATTTCCAGCTCTGCCCTCCCATTGGCCCAAGATTTGCACTGTCTGCTAAGGCTCATAATGACTTGCTGGTAGTTGTCCAGTTCTCACCTGACTTACACAACTCTTCCTCCTTGAATATATTTTCAACTGTGGTCACCTGTCTAATAGTTGCCTCTGCCTGCACCATCCATGACATACTCTCTTTATTCTTGCTCCTTTGATGTCAGCTATGTTCCCATTCAGGGAATGCCTTTTTTCTGTGGTTACTCGGATAATAGTTTTTACATGGGACATTGCAAATCCAGATCTAATTGACAGCAATCCAAGCATGCGCTGCATTATCGTAATGGTGGTATTTCACGTACAGCCCAAGACCATATGCATCTATCTGAGTAGTGGACAAATAAATAAATGGAAGCTAAGGAAGAAGTAAGGAAAGACTGTTGAACAAATTCATATTCAGAGCCCAAGAGGACAGTCAAGGGTTAATGCCCATTCTTAAATGAACAAGCAAAAAATGATCACTTCTCATTTGAACTAATATATAGTATTTATATACTACTCTGCAAGGTCCCTAAAGAGCATAAAAAAAAAAGGAATGAGAATGATGTACAAGTCTGATATTTGAATGATGTGATAAAGAACATAAAACAACTGTCTTGAATTTTCACAGAATGCTTTTTGTGAGAGAATTAGAAATGTGATGAAGAGTTAGATTTGAGGACATAAACAAGAAAGCAGCCAATGCTTACACATAATAGACTTCAAGTGGATGAGAACATTCATCAATTTTAGTTCTAATATAATTTAAACATTTGAATCCACAGACCTGCTTCTTCTTTGTTTGTAACCAAAATTCCTTCAAGAAAGCTTTGGACATTTTTGCCCAGTTCTTCATTAGCCCACTTTTCAATAAACAGTCTGTGGACCGTGAAATCAAGATAGTGGAAAGTGGTGAGTGCTCTCATTTTAATTTATAGAGGTGTGAATGATAGATATTATGTGTTTGCTTTCCTCAGACATTGCCTCAGTTTAGAAAACTATTTTGAATAGGTATACATTAATCTTGTAATAGAGAGTGGACTGGTTATCTCCACATCCTTTGTCAGAAATTATGAAAGATTATTACAGCCAGGCGGTTTGGTGAAAGGATGTACATATTTGTGAAACTTAGTCCTTTATTTTTAAGTCAAATCAGGCTCTGTTTCATTCAAAATTCTGACCAACTTTTAAAAAAAATGGAATGTAAAAATTTATAGAAGAAAAACAATTTAATTTTGTTGTGTTTGTCTGATTGGTTAAAGCGCTGACCTCTTCTTCTTCTTCTTCTTCTGCGTTCGGTTTGTAGTCATGCTAAATCTGCAGGCCTGTCGCCAGGACGAAGTCCACAGTCTTTTCCAGGTCGGCGCGGCAGCCCCATAGCTTCTGCTGGAGCTCATCACCTTTTGGCCAGGTCGCACGTCGCAATTTATCATGGGTTGGACAGTTCTGGAGAATGTGTTCTGGAGTCTGGATATCAGTTCCACAAGGGCATTCATTCGTGTGGGATATCTTGAGGCGATAGAGATGTCCAAGTAATCTGCAGTGACCAGTTCTCAGGCGGAAAATTGTCGTCTGTTGGTGTCTGTTTAGGTGGTGGATTGGGTCATCTCTGCTGTATATATCCCCTTCCTCCTTCCACTGATTTTTGTACTTGTTGTGGATGATGGTTTTTGCTTCCCGATAGGGCAATGGGTGGCTGTATTGTTCCATTTTACTGCCACTTCTTGATAGAGCATCTGCTTTCTCATTACCAGCGATTCCACAATGGGCAGGTAACCACTGAAGGGCAATGGTTGATGACCTTTGGATGATGTTAAGCTCAGATCTGATCTCATTCATCATGTTATCATTTCTGGTGTTTTGTATTGATTCAAGTAATGATCTGCAGTCGGTGAAGATTACTATCTTAGCTTGTGGCTGCTGTTCAGGTCTGGTGAGGATCTTCAGGGCTTGCAGTAGTGCCATAGCTTCTGCCCTAAAATTGGAGGAGATCTTTCCAGTTGGGAAGGCCTTTCGGATGATCTTTCCATTTAGGAATCTTATAAAAATGCCTCCTCCACCGTTCTTTACTGCCCCCTCAGCAGATCCATCTGTGTATGCATGTGTCCACTCCTTCGGGTTGTACTTTTCTTCAATCATTTCTTGAGCCAAAGTTTTTAGTTGTTGAGGGGTCAGGTGGCCTTTCTTTTTTATTTCAGGGACTTCTGTGATGATAGATATATTTCCATGGCAGTCGTCTGGCTCCTCGTAATCAATTAACATTTCAATCTCAGTAGATCGATTTGGGAGGAGGTCTTCATGGCATCGATGCAAATGTTTGGAGATGTTTAGGAAGCTGGTTCTTTTCAGCCTGTTCTTTGTCACACTATGGAGTTTGGCATGCATTGGATGTCTTGGCATTCGTAGAAGCTTCTCACTGTGAGTGAATACCTTTTCCTCACGTCTGTCATCAAGAGAGCGGATGTTGGTGTATCGCTCCATTGCCTGGATTGGAGAAGTCTTCATCCCTCCAGTGATTAGTCTAAGGCCTGAATTTTGCACTTTCCCTAGACATTCTGTGTTTGTTTTAGATGCTGTGGCCCAGGCTGACATGCCATATTCGAGTACAGGTCTGACTGTGCCTGTATAGACTTTTTTAAGTATGTTGGTATTTGCCCCCCAACTTGTGCCAGCCAGTTTCTTCATAATAGAGAGCTTTCTTATTGCTCTCTGTTCTACTGCTTTTATGTGCGGCTTCCAGGTGAGTCTCTTATCCAACTTGACTCCTAGGTATGTTGGGTTTTCCTCGATTGGAAGTTCACTTCCATTTAGCTGCAGTTTAATCGTTTCTCGGCGATTTGACAGAGAGAAGCAGGTTGCTACTGTCTTGGAGAGGTTTATCTGTACTCCCCAATCTGATGCCCATTTACCGATGGTATTTAGCGCTGCTTGCATCCTGAACTTCGCAGTAGGCAAATGTTCAGCAGCACACCAGGCAGCAAAATCGTCAGCATGAAGAGCCCTGGAGATATGCCCGGACAGTTTCTCTGCAATATCATTAATATATATGATAAAAAGTGTGGGGGAGATAACTCCTCCTTGTGGCACACCCTGTTGTAGAGTGACGCGATGGCTCAGTTTCCCGTCAAGTTTTACTCTTGCTGTGCGGTATCGAAGAAAGTCCCGTATCCAGTTGAACATTCTCCCTTCAATTTTGCTGTTGAGCATCTTAAGGAGGAGTCCTTCTTTCCATACCTTATCAAAGGCTTTTGTCAAGTCTACAAAAACCGCCAGCACTTTCTTTTTCTCCTGAAAGGCATTTTCTACTTCCTGGGCTAGAAATACTAGTTGGTCTTCGGTGCTGCGATTTTTCCTAAATGCTGACTGTGTGTTATCAAGCAGATGGTTTTTTTCCAGATGTTTCAGTAATCTTGAGTTCACCATTCTTTCCATTACCTTACCCAGACAGCTCAGTAGGCTAACTAGTCGGTAGCTGGACTTGCTTGTTTTCTCCTTTTGTTTCTTTCTGATGGGAACAATGATTGCTTCTCGCCATTGATCTGGAAATTTCCCAGTACTCCATGACTGATTGAAGATTAGGAGGAGCTTGTGTCTGGTTACAGGTCCAAGGTTCTTGATCATATCATTTGTGATGCCATCTTTTCCTGCTGACCTCTCACAGCAAAGGTACTGGGTTTGACACACGGTGGTATCTTGCTCCAGTCTACCCAGCTGTAAATGGGTACCTGACTCTGCTGTTGAGTTATGGAAGCCAAAGATGGCAAGGAAGCAAACTCGAAGCTAGGCCTAGTATAGTGAAGTTTCAAATGTTTCACTCAACTATGGCAGAATCTGCTATGGGACTACCTTTAACCATCAGTATGTAAAAATAAGTGAGATTAACTGCTGTTTTCCATATCAGAGGATAATAAGTGTTTGCTTTCCTTAGACATTGTCTCCCTTTACTAGGAGTTGGTTGGCTCATTTACATTTTACTTAAGATTAGAATATTTCTCTCCACTTCCCTTTCTAAGAATTTGTCTGTTGATGGCACACGTTTTATTGTCATCCTTATTTTCCTTTCCACTCTGTATGGAGCACCACGAGACATTTACCAAGAGATACATAACTTAACAGCTAATCAACCAGATAGAAGACATACCAACCTTTCACTCAAGGCAATTGAAAATATGGCCTTTGCCACAATCTAGCTTACAAAATACATAGAACAGACTACTTTAGTTAGCAGTTAATTTTAAATAAACACCACCATAGTAAAACCCCCTACATGCAAAGGATCAGATAATGTAAATTGTTCAATAGATTAAAGATGCCATTTTCCTGGAGGAGAGAAAATCACTGGCAGTAGAAGTACACATAGAGAAAGCATTTGATAAAATGTGTAGAGCTGGGATACAGCAAAAACTACTCAGAGTGTGGGCATATGTACAAAGGGGTAAACCACTTCCTCCTTCAGATTAAGCACAAATTAGAGCCAGTACAAGGACATTTAAGCCATAGAATGAAATTAGATCAAGGAGTATGCCAATGCTTCATGATGTCACCTACACTTAAGATCTGCATCAGTGACACAGTGGACAGAATGTCAAAGGAGTGTCCACTGTTTGCTATATGCTGACAATCTAATGTTCTAGGTAGCAGAAGCGAATATCAAAGGAGCAATCAATGGAATGCATTAAGCCTTACAAAAATTAGATAAATATACACAAGAATGGCTATAAATCTTAAATGATAAGAAAACAATATAAACAATTTCCACACTCTCAGACAAGAAACACATAGTCATAGTGCAACTGAATGGACATAATAAGATTCCAGAAGAAAAAGGTCCCCAAACATAGTAAACTCACTGGATAGCACACTATCCTGTGGAAAATCAAACTGGTCAATGCCAGTAAAAATCTACATAGCGAATGACAGTGATGAAGAAACTAGTAGAAATATGTAGCCAACTACAAAATGGACCATCATGTATACACGTATAGATAGCTTCAAGAACTACAAAAATGGAGGTGTCTACACGGCTGCCTTAGGCAAATTGTGTTTTGACTGTATAGTTGATAAACAACACCCTGGTTAAATAGTGTCTTGACTGAACAGTGATAAACAGTGGCCTTGACAGTTAATGATTAGATTTCACTACTGGTTTCTTAATTATTTGTTTTTTATACAATTTGTTGGTTCACATTTCAGAGTGGCAGATGTTAGCTGCTACAGATCATGAAAGAATGAGAAATCTGATATCCTACGAACTTGTTGAGGAAGGACACCCCATGGGAAAATTCAGTGCTGGTATTTATGCACACACAAAATTTCTTTGAAACCCTTGACTATATTATGACAATGTGTATAGTTACAATTTTATATCCATGTCAGTAAGTCGTGACACACATGATATTTATTTTCTCCCCTGCATGCTGACTGATAGCCTCATTGTAAATTTAGTAACTGTATTAACTCTTTGTCCCAAAAACCGATTTATTGTACTTCGTTCTAGACCCATTTGGCCCGATCAACGTTAAATCAGTTTTCGTATCTTTTGCCCCTTTCTAGAGCTGTTTTCTAATTTTAACAACCCAAAACGCCATTTCTGACAGGAAGTACTTTCTTTTAAATACCTTGTGCATTTATGCATACGAACATTTTTAAAAAATTTTTCCAAACAACAATAAAAAAAGCACTGGGGTGGCCACTTTTGTTTGGGCCAAACCCAGTTTTTAGCTTGGGACTGAAAGAGTTAAATATATTCTGTGTGGTGGTGAATTGGCACTGACCCAGTAGAAGGGTGAAAGTTGATATCTTCATACTGTCTTGTTTAATGACTTCATGTGTTTTATGACCTAGGCCAGTGTGGTGTTTCTCATTATTTGCCCCTTTTTATTCTGAGTAGACTTATTATTTGTTGGAAGTTCTTGTTTAATTTTGTTCGCAAATTATTATTTAAAAAACTTGATCAATGTAAATGTTCTACCAAAAAAAAAATTAAAAAAAAACCATTTACATTTTTTGCCCACTACAATAATGATCACCACTGTGACTGCCTGCCATCAATGGTACCTATACCTTGTAGCGGTATGGCAGCTTGCGTACCCTGATAATCCCCAGAGCTATGCCAGTGGGAGTTTTACTCCTGGTAGGTTCAACCAAGCTGGACTGGTCTGTGTGGGTAGGGGTCAGACAAAAGCTGGTACCCTGGTCCTCCAGGTTGGGGGTTTTAGCATAGGGCTGACACCCCTGTCTATGTAAAAAAAATTGCACGTTACGGAAACAACAATAAATGGAAAAACTTTGCTGCGGGATGGACATTCGGAGTCTGTGGCTCGTATGACTGTCAGTGGTGAAAGCCGAAAGGAAGCCACTGACATGAAAACGGATGTCCTAACCGCAAAACAGGATACAAGAATAGGTTTTTGGAATGTCAGGACAATGTACGAGACAGGTAAACTAAGACAGGTCACGGCAGAAATGAGAAACTATAGGTTACACATTCTAGGGATAAGCGAGAGCAGATGGACAGGGGCAGGAAAAGTTAAAACAGCAACAGGAGAAACAGTACTTTACTCTGGAAGAGAGGATGGACAACACAATGAAGGCGTAGCCATTATTCTACAGAAAGGAATAGAAAGGACATTACTGGAATGGAAACCCATCAACAACAGACTGTTAAGATTAAGACTGAGAGGGAGATTCACCAACACTACAATAATACAATGCTACGCACCAACGAATGATAGCGATGAGGAGGTCAAGGATGAATTCTATCGACAACTGCAGAAAGAAATGGAAGACACACCTAGATATGATCTTGTTATAGTAATGGGAGACCTCAATGCGAAAGTTGGTACACACAATACATATAATGAAAGAACAATGGGGAAATGCGGCAGCGGAAAAGAAAACGAAAATGGGGATAAACTAATAAGTTTCTGTAGCATTAATAACCTGGTCATTGGAGGAACACTCTTCCCACATAAAGAAATTCATAAATTAACATGGGAGTCACCAAATGGTCGGGACAGAAACCAGATAGACCACATCATGGTTAATGGTAGATGGAGACATGCATTACAAGATGTGAAGGTACGAAGAGGTGCAGATGTGGGAAGTGATCACCATTTAGTAGTAGCAAAACTGAAAGTGAAACTAAGAAGGGCTGCACCAACTGTAACTACACAGAAAAGGTTTGACATCAGCAAATTGAAGGACTCCCTTACCAGAAAAGCTTTTACGGCCGACATAAAGAAACGATATCAATTTGCCAAAAGTCAGGAAAAGACATTGACTGATGATATAGACCAGAATTTCAACACCATTTCAACAATATACAAAGAAAGCAGCAAATCATGTTTGGGATTCCAGGAAAGGAAGAAGCAAGACTGGATAACACCAGAAACTTTAAACACCATAACGATGAGAAAGGAAATGAAAAGAAAGAAAACAGCAGCGAAGTCCCCCAGGTTAAAGCAACTATATAGCGAACAGTACAGTCAGCTGGACAAGGAAGTTAAACGCCAAACCCGAGCCAACAAAAGGAATTTCCTAGACGATCTTGCAAGACAGGCAGAGGAGGCAGCACTGAGAAATGAACAAAGCACAGTATACAAAATAACTAAATTCATCAGCGGAAAACGAGGTGCAAACAATATTACATTAGTAAGAGATAAGCAAGGTAATCTCATCACGACAGCAGAGGGACAGGAAACAAGATGGGCAGAGCACTTCAGAGAAACTCTGAACAAGGAACCACCAGAGACACAATTGAATGTTCCTGAAGCTGAAAACGATCTAGATGTGAATACAGACATTCCACGAAAAGAAGAAATCATCACAGCAATCAAAGGGTTAAAGAACGGCAAAGCTCCGGGCCATGATAACTTAAATGCAGAGCTATTTAAGACAGACCCTGAGCTAGCAGCAGAACTATTAGAACCACTATTTGCACAAGTCTGGAAAACGGGGACAACACCATCAGAGTGGAACAAAGGAATAATTGTCAAATTGCCCAAGAAGGGAGATCTTGCAGACTGCAATAATTGGAGAGGAATCACTCTTCTCTCAGTTCCCAGCAAAATACTAGGCAGGATAATTATACAGAGAATTTCAAAAGCAGTAGATCACAAACTGAGGAAAGAACAAGCAGGATTTAGAAAGAACAGGAGATGTGTAGATCATATATTCACTCTCAGGAACATTATAGAGCAGTGCTCAGAATGGCAAAGACAGCTTTACATTAATTTCGTTGATTTTGAAAAGGCTTTTGACAGCATACATAGGGACAGTTTATGGAAAATACTGAGGGCTTATGGAATTCCAAGCTGCATAGTGTCAATCATAAAAAGCCTCTATGCAAACTTTACGTGCAGTGTTGGGCAGAGCAACCTAACCTTTGAGGTGAAGACAGGAGTACGACAGGGATGCCCCTTATCAACCACTCTATTTTTAACAGTCATAGACTGGGTGATGCGCCAGACAACAGAGGGCAGTCCAAGAGGAATAAGATGGACAACATTTTCTACATTGGAAGATCTGGAATATGCAGATGACATTGCACTACTAGCACATTCACATCAACACATCCAGGAAAAAACGGATAGACTTAATAAGTTTAGCCAGCAGGTGGGCTTGAACATCAATTTAAAGAAGTCTGAGTTCATGACGCTCAATGTGAGCAACCCTGAGCCCATATCAGTAAGGAATCAGCAATTGATACAGACAGATACCTTCACATACCTAGGAAGCATACTAACACCAGATGGCGGGGCAGGCAAAGACATCAACATCAGAATGAATAAGGCAAGAACAGCCTTCTTTAGCCTAAACAACATCTGGAAGTCCTCCCAATACAGCACAAGCACAAAATTAAGATTATATCAGAGCTGTGTGCTTTCTGTGCTTCTCTATGGTGCGGAATGCTGGAGAGTTACAGAGAAGGAAATGTCGAAATTGTCCTCTTTTCACACAACATGCCTAAGAAAAATTCACCGAATCTTTTGGCCGAATACCATCACTAACCAAGATCTGCTTACTCGTAGCAAGCAAGAGGACATGCACACCATCATAGCTGGCAGACGCTGGAACTGGGTTGGTCATATCCTCAGAAGAGACCCCGACGCCATCACAAGAACAGCTATGCTTTGGACTCCTGAAGGAAAACGAAAGAGAGGCCGACCAAAAACAACCTGGCGGAGGACTGGAGGCTGAGATGCAAAGAATGAACCAGAGTTGGGGCACTGTACGAAGGATGGCCACCGACCGAGCAAAGTGGAATCAATTTGTTGTTGCCCTACAAGACGCCACTAGGCGTGATGGCCACTGGCTGCTTTGACGGTCGGCGGCTAAGGATCAAAGAAGAAGAAGAAGAAGACTGTGACTGCAGTCAAGGATTAACAACCTTACTCACTTTCAAAGACTATAGGGAACCACTTAGTATTTTTTTTCTTTCACTGGACCATAGATTCTTATAGTGTTCTGTTCTCAGAATTCTGTATGTATGTAAAACCTTTGTTTGGTGTGTCTCAAGTCTCTGAGTCATGGAGTTCTAAGGTATAGTTGTTTTTGTGTGTGCATATTGTATCCATTTTCATTGAATGTGATATATTCTGTTGATATCATACTTGTTTAAGACCATATAATCTCTTACATTTTCTGTTATCATCTGCTTTTCTATAAATAATCATTTTTTTCCTCATTGATGTCTAGACCTTATTGTAAGAAATTGATAGAAAAATTTATATTTTGTAAATGTGCATGAACAAGAAAGAAAGCAATTTGAAATAGGTGGAGCTAATGCACTTGTCATACCGGCTTTTAATTTGATTTTGCGTCCAACACAGGCAATGTGAAGTCCCTGAAAGATGATCCAGAGAAAAATGGCATCAATGTATATGATCAACTGCGCTCATTCTACTTGAGGATGTACTCAGCACATTACATGACCCTAGTTGTGCATTCTATAGGTAATGTACTGTCCTTGGTGAAAAAGCATGGCCATAATTCATTCTCTTCTTAAAACTGAATACCCAAAATGATAGTTACTAAGTTAATCATGTCACAGACTTGTACAAACATTCCAGATACCAGATCTGGAAATTTTCCTTTGAAGAAAATAACAAGGTGAGTCAGCAACCCAAACTCCATTTGACTTTCTACGGGTTGTGTCTTGTGCCTCCTCACTAGAGGACCATCTTCTATCTTGGATAGCTGATTTAAAGAATTTTCTTTAGTTGACTTGTCCATATTGTTGTTGAAGTTTTTTGTAGCATTACGTGTCAATAGGATGAGGTAGCTGGCCCCATCCCCAACCCTCCTTCATGACTTACATTGTAGGTTATGGTGTTACTCTTCTTTTCTGTCCTTTTGCTTTGTTGGTGTTGGCATAGTATAGAAGGACTCAAGTAGTACAACAAGATTGCCAATGTGGAAGTAATGGCATGAATCAGACAAGTGCCTTTGGAACAAGAGATGTTTAGAAGGTGATGGATAAGGACACATGTTAAGAAAACAAGACAGACAATGTTTGTTCGGGAATCCACAGGATGAGAGAGGTTGAGAAAGACAGAAACAAGATTAAGAGAACTGGAGACATATGAAGAGTATGAGGAAGACATGAAAAGATTTTGAACAGATGGCACAGGACAGGAGCAGGAAGACTTAACATGTATTTGTTGGAGTTGAAGTATAATGATAATGAGGATTTCACTGACTTGCAAGTGAACATGGAGTTGTAATTTGCGGGGACGGTTACTTCTGGTTGGAAAAAATTCATTTTCTAGAGACAAGCATTTACCAGACCAAACAACTCATTGTGTAGAATGGACCTTTATGTGATGTTTTTCACAGGAGCGCAGAGAATCTAAAGCTAATTGTCTCTGCCTCCACAGGTCATTGAAAGCAATTCCAAAGAAGTAAGCGAAAAAATGCACTTTCACCCCATGTTGAGTAACAGTATTCCTGCACCTTCTACTCAGATCTGACATCATTGGTCGCTGTGTGCTGGGCAGTTTTTGAGATTGTGTTGAGGGGTCTGAATTCCAGTTCCACATATACATTCATTAGTGTGAGATTTCCTGATACATTAGAAGTAGTCCTTGTAATCTGCAGTGGCCATTTCTCAGGTGGACATGGACTGTCTGCTGCATACCTGTCACCCTGTATGGTTTTGCCATATTTTGTACATTTTGTTGTTGTCATTATTTCCTGTATTTGGCCATACACACATTTTGTACAGTTTTTTATACCAAAAAATTTGACTAAAAATATCCACTTATTAACTCTTTGACTGCAGAGCAACGCTCTGAGTGTTGCAAAATTCAACCTTCCGTGCCAGAGCAACACTCACAGTGTGGTTTTTAGTTTATCACGCATAAACCTTAAAAATCGTCCGTTTAATGCAGTTCGTATATTAAAACTCGTAGAATGACTTCCGCTACTATCTAAACAACTAAATTGACTAGTTAATCAGCACATGTGCATGTTTTGATGTTATTATCACAATTTTTGTGAAAATTTGCATTTTTCGCTGTTATTGCTAGAGAAATATGTCACGCTTTATATTTACATTTTCTAAGTCTCCTAAGCAAATAATTGTGTCAAACTACTTTGAAACATTGCTGACATTGATGATGATTGTTTGGTAGTCACAGTTTGTTGTCAAAATACGGAATCTGTGCAGAAAAGCTAGACACACTAGGTTTAGTTGATGAGTGGGCGAAGTCGTATTCTGGCCGATCAAAAGCAACAAAACTAGACCTACTGTAACACCTAATCACTAGTTCTTGGTAGAAGATGAAGCTAGGGATACAATTAAAACATTAAACAAGAGTAAAAAAGTTTTTATATGACGTTATTCTTCTTTATTTGTTTGAAAATTACGTAATGCACGATTGCATAATTTATATTTTTCTTACAAAGGACCACGGAAAAACTGGTGTGAATAACACTAAATGTATTAATTGTGGTCATAAGCATGTTTTTTTTTAACTTGAATATGGATTAACTTGATGTTTGAAGACTAAAAAGAAAGTTTTATTGTCTACAACAGTAATTTGTCTTTGGTAAGATCGTATTCTACAGTCAACTTTTTAGCGTTTTTCAATTTTACATGCAAAATGTTTTAAGTATACCGAACATACTTGTGTTAATACTACCAAAGACAATATATATTACAATTCTCTATCCAGTTCCCTACAGTTTGGTATATAATAAGTACATGTTCAAAGGAAAATTCACACAAAAATTTAGACTGAAAGATGAACACTTCACTCTATAAAATTCTGCCCACAAAAAAAGTCTGGCACAGCCTGCAAAATAACTCTGGACTGAAAGAGTTAATGTCCATGTTTTTTTAAACCATTAAAAAAAATATTCCAAGAGTTTCTTCAAAATTAAAATATATATATATATATATATATATATATATATATATATATATATATATATACATATATATATATATATATATATATATATATATATACTGTTCAAAAAAAGAAACGCAACATTATTGCAGTGGTAATGTCCTACGAATGCAAAACAACAGAATACCATTGCAGGCACTCACTTGGGTTCCTGAGGGTAAAAGGAAAAAAAGAAAACCAAAAGAAACACTCAGAAGAACAATAATAAGAGAAGGAAGAACATTGGGATTAAACAATGTGCAAGAGCTAAGAGGAGTGGCGTCACAACATACAACCTGGAGAGCACTGGTTTCTGCCTTATGCGCCGTGTTTGGTGCTTAAAGAATTTATTATTATTATTAATGGACACCAAATTTCAAACTTGTACCAAAATTTTATTTTACGGAATTAATGTTTCAATCTTGGCATGAAGAAACTTTCGGACTTTAACAATGAAATGATGTTCATTAAATTTGGTTTGTACTTTTATTCTTTGCGACTGAGGCCTCCGTTTCAGTAAGGTGTATGGCCTCCTCTGGCCTCTATCAGAGAACAACATCTCCTTGACATGGATCCAATTAGCCATTGCATCTGTTGTTGTGGGATGGCTGCCCACTCTTCCCGCAGTGCAAGAGACAACTGTCAGAGATTGGCTGGAGCCACGTCTAGCTGGTGGAGTCGTCTGTCGAGTTCATCCCATAAGTGTTCTATGGGGTTCATATCTGATGACATGGCTGGCCATGGAATGGTCTGGACGTTGTTGTCAGCGAGGAACTGGGTGGTGAGTTGTGCCACATGAGGTCGAGCATTATCCTGCTGAAAAATTGACCCTCGTGCAGCCAGAAGTGGAAGGACGTGAGGACGAAGAATTTCAGAGACGTATCGTTGGGCATTCAGGCGTCCTTCAATTTGCACCAGGTTACTTCTTCCCATGAAGTTGATCGCCCCACACATCAGTACACCTCCACCACCATGTGGAGGAGCCTCATCAACGCTGTTCTGGGCGTAGCGCTCATGGACTCTGCGGTAAACTCTTCTCCGTCTATCGTGTCGCTGGAGCACAAAAAATGATTCATCATTAAACCAAACCCGTCTCCAGTCATTCCCAACGGTCCATTGACGACGCTGGTTCGCCCACTGCAGTCGGTTCTGGCGATGCCGGTCCGTAAGAACAGGACCTCTGTAGGGTCTTCTAGCCCAAAGACCAGAGTCATGCAGCCGGTTCCTGACCGTTTGATCTGAAATTCGACGAGCTACTGACATTGACTGGACTGTGGAGGATGCAGATGCAAGTCAATTCCTGAGGTGACGCAGCCGTATGAAGCGGTCTTCGCCAGGAGTTGTGACTCTGGGTCTTCCACTGCGCTGCGGGTCTGCCACTGAGCCAGTTTCTTGAAATCACCTCCAAAGGCGACTAATGGTGCTTCTTCTTCTTCTTCTTCCGTCCTTAGCCACCGACCGTCAAAACAGTCAGTGGCCATTACGCCTAGTGGCGTCTTAGGGCAACAGCAGATAGGTTTTCTTTGCCATTGTTTCCCATCACGCCTATTGGCGTCTTTAGGGCAACGGCAAATCAATCCATTTGCTGTTGTTTCCGTAATCGAAGTGACTGGCAAACGGGTGATCAGCCCGTTGGTAATGGTGCTTCTAACCACATTAAATTGTCTGGCCACTGCACTTTGTGACTGTCCAGTCTGTAAACGTCCAATGACGATGAGTCGTTGTTCTGTAGTGAGATGAGCCATACTTGCGCATTGAATTTTCAACTGAATTTATTCGAGGAGCGTCAATCTTTTATAGGCATTCAATAATATGGTCAGAGAGTTTTGTGTTCAGTAAGTTTCACGGGATTCTCATGAACCTGTCACGAGTTATTGTCAAAAATGTTGTTTTGACCTTGACCTCTTTCATGACCTCACGAATCATGAGGTGAGTACAATTCAGGTAACCACGAGAAGTTAATGACCAGGTGGACACAGTCGATAGGTTGACTGATGTCCAATCAGCGAATATCTTTTATAAAAGTAACACCAAAAAAGTTGCGTTTCTTTTTTTGAAAAGTATATATATATATATATATATATATATATATATATATATATATATATATATATATATATATATATATATATATATATATATATATATATACAGGGTGATTGAGAAGTCACTCTACAGTGGGTTCAGTGCATTAATAATATGAATGTAAGACGTTATGATACAGTACAACAGTATTAGTTTAATTGACGTTAATTAGATTTACTTTACAGCAAGTATTGGAAGTGTCTTCAGTCATTCTCCAGACACAAAGCAACTATTCTTGACTTGTTTTCAAAAGCGTCAATGATGGTATCTTGCGTGATGGACTGAGTGTAGACAGTTATGGCAGCCTTCAGTTCTGGTATTGTTTTTGGGTGACCTTTGTACACACATCCTTTAGCAGTGCCCCAGAAGAAATAATCGGGCAGAGTGAGATCTGGTGACCGTGCTGGCCAAAGTCCCTTTCAAATTATGCAATCTGCCAAGAAGTCCTTCAGTCTTTATAGGGTACGGTATGCAGTATGTGCAGCTGCACCATCTTGTTGGAAGTAGCCATTCAGTATGTCATTTTCGTCAAGCTGGGCAATGAAAGGGTACACAATATGCGAACAGTACCATTCAGAGTTAAGTTTGTCCTCAAAAAAATAAGGGACCCACAATTCTTCTTCTCGAAATTGCTATCCAAACACCGATTTTCTGGTCATGCAGTGGTTCCTCGTGAAAGGAATGTGAGTTGGCTGTGGACCACAAGTGAGTGTTTTGGGAGTTTATGAAGCCAGATAAGTGAAACCATGCTTCATTGGTATAAAATGTGTGCCAGAGCCTTAATACCATTATCCTGTATGAACTTCTGATACCACTGACAATAACATATCCTGTTGTCATGATCCACAGGTTTCAGTTCCTGAAGAGCGCACACTTTGTAAGGAAAGAAATTCAGTTTCCGCCTAACTGCTTTTTTTGTAGATCTGTAGCTTGTATCTGTCTCCTGCGCCAATTTACACAATGGTTTTTTTTGGACTTGCCATCAATTTATCAGAAAATCCAACAATTTCTCCTCAGACAAAACGGGTGGCCGTCCACTTCGAGGAGCATCTGCCACCGAACCAGTCGATCGAAATTTGGCGATGAGATCTCGGACAGTGTCGCGGTGAGGAACTGTGGAATTTGGAAACTTCTCGGTGAATTTGTGTCTCACATCTTCTGTGTACCTATCACCGGCATGAAAAACATACTCCACGAGAAAAATGCGCTCCTCGATGGTTAGCATACTGATACAGTCAGTGACACACAAGGTACTACAGTGCTAATGTCCTCCATCCGTGAGAAGTACTGCCCATGCATTATGATGCGCGCGAGCGGATGCGCAGAATTACGACTCTGCACCACTGCGGAAGGACTTGCTGTAAAGTAAATCTAATTAAAGTCAATTAAAATTATACTGTTTACTGTATCATAACATATTACATTCATATTATTAAAGCACTGAACCCACTGCGGAGAGACTTCTCGGTCACCCTGTATATATATATATATATATATATATATATATATATATATATATATATATATATATATATATATATATATATATATATATGTGTGTGTGTGTGTGTCGTGAAATATTCTAATCCACATATATAAATTATCAGGTAAATGTAAAGCCTAACACATAAATTCAATAAAAGGAAAGAAGAATGGTAAAGAACAGTGCTGTCACAATGACTGTACTCGAAATCCCCCTTGGTTTCTAATTCGTCTGCAAATTGTAACATTTCACGTTGATAGTAAAAGCCTACTGCTTCAATACCCGCTTTCTACGATAAAACGTGTACTGCCTTTCTAAGAAAAACCTTGAGATACGCAAGTTGACCTAGATTTAAAATTCCATTCATGTCAATTTATACACTACGTTACCCAAAAACGAAAGACAGATGGACTAAAGATAGAAAGAAAGGGAGAGGCTGAAAGCAGGAATGCATGCAACACTAAACACGCTGTCGTAAAAATTAACAGTGATACAACGTCAAAATATCTCCAATGATACAATGTAGGGATAAAAAACCAATGCGTAAGCTGCTGGAATACATGATCGCCCGCGCCGCGGGTCAGCAGGTGTTAGACTTGAAGGCAAAACGGAACGAGGATCAAAAGACAAAAATCTGACTGAACGCGTACTTGAACTAGCGAGGTTAATGGACGCAAATTGGTGGGGCAAGGAGGAAAAGTCACGTTCCCCCCCCCCCTTCCCCCAAGTTGACATAAAGTAGGGAATTCGACAGAAGGGACCTTGGATATGATACGCCACAGTCATTTATTGGACGCTTTTGCGATACCAAGCCTTTTATTTGAATTCAGCGGCAAACGCAGATGCTTGAAATATTACAAAATTCAAAAAGTAACTTTTTCTTAATATTAATGTTAGGAATATAAAAATTAGCTGGCCGGATGGCCCATTCTGAGCAGTGAAATAATATACTTTCATTTATACAGACGGACAGATAATAAGAAAGATAATGACAAAAGACGGGGTTGTTCACATCAGCGAAAGACTGCATTGAATCAAACATGCCACTATTTGCACAAAAATCGTAACCTTGAGACTCAAGTGTTCAAATTTAGTTAGAATGCAAGAGGGGGGGAGTAGCGGACAGTAGTGGCTAAAAATAACTTAGGAGGCAGGTTCGTGCAGTTTTACATGTGTTAGTCCAAAAAAACAAGTGAAATTGTGGGAAAAAGATAAAATGGGACCGACGTACATTTTAAAAATTGAGATGTACTTTTGACTTTTTTGGAAAAAGATAAAATGTGACGGATGTACATTTGAGGAAATAAGATGTAATTTTGACTTTATTTTCAAATTTTGAATTGAAAAGCTTAGTCTTCTGATCTGATTGGCCAACGCATTTTACATTAGCGGGATAGAGACGCACATTTTTGCCATTCGACATAAGTCTGTCCAGTAACACAGTCATTAATTGTAGTGGTGATTTCCCAGAAATAATACATAATATTCAGTGGGACACCATACTATAGCCAGCAGCTCAGCAGAGTTTTGCTAGCATTTATTTACTGTGTACTATATTCATATTTCTGGTAAGACTGAAATTAATTCTTTGTACATTTTAATAGTTGTTTAAGGTTCGAGTGATTTGATACTGCAATAGCATAATCTGTTCCTTACAACAAGTAAGGGTTCGCTCTAGACCCCCCGCCCCAGTTCAGGGTCTAGAGACAAATAAAATACATAAACTCCAGCAAGGATTAGGAAGGACAGATCAAGTGTTGAGAACAATGAAACATATTACCTATCCTATTTTAGGGCAGGAAACTAATGAACCTATTTCAGAATCTGTAGTCTGGGAGGACTTATCCGATGTGAAACCAACATGGTAAAATGTGCTGTTTGGTCAGAGAGATCTGACCTGTCTATATGGTGTTGTTGTTGTGTAGTGTTGTGTCCAGACATGGTTAAAGAAGGGAATTTTGACACATAACCAATACTTTGATTGCAGAGCTGTGAGTTTCAGTTGGCACCAAGGCGGTGTCAACTAAGTTGGTGATTTTACCAGAGTGGATCCGTGCAGTAACGTTGTGTCAGTGCAGACTATTATTGCCCCCAAGCACGGAGAGGTGGGGCCACCAGACCACTATTATTGCCCCAAGCACGGAGAGGTGGGGCCACCAGATCTCAGCACCAGAGCTACATCTTCAAAGTTGAGTGAGCCTCTGGTCTGCTGAGAATTCACCAACTCAATATAGTTACTAACAATCCCATAAAATTCCTGCAATTTACTGGACACTGTGTAGTCAATATAGACTGGAGTGATGAGGCCACCCCAACAGCACAACCATTAAACGGTCTCCCAAATTAGATGACTACTATAAACATTAATAAAACTAAATAGTCTAGTAACATACATATGTACACTCTTGCATTTATTATGTAATATTCCATGCATTTCTTTCATAATTTCTAAACCTTTCATATGTTCTGGCCGAAATAAAACTCGGTCCAGATCAAATAAATGTAAGATAATTTCTATCAAAATTTTACACACTTGAGTTAGTTCAGTGTATTATAACATTTGTTAATATTATTAGACTTAGTAAATATCTGTGTGTGTGTCTATAAACTACCACACCACAATACATATCATTACCCTAGACATTTAACGTAGCCACATTCATTAGAAAAAAAAAGATAAGTGTGAGGTCGTAGTGGTAGCGAGAAGGGCCTTCTGACAACTCTCAGTTACATTTTATCTCAGGAGCCTTCACAGCTGACCTCATGCATCACACGTAGTACCATCACCACCATACAATACCATCAAACCCACTACACACGCGTCTCGCTATACAGTTACTACCATCACGCGTGTAAGGCCACAAGCACTAGCTTTTTTCAAATCGACAGTGATAAACAACACTACCCATACGAGAGTTAGTTTTTAAAAACCTGAAAAACGCTTATTAGGAAACATGACATTATACTGGTTTACGTTTGAAAACATGACAGTACCCAGACACCCTAAAGTTTGGAAGTGAGGAGGTGGTAACAGCACGACTATCCTAGAAGAAAATGCATATTGGCTCCATTAAATATATATATTTGGGTTCCTTAGGACTTGCTGACAAATAATATGTTGAGTGTTACGCAAATAGTCTAGGAATTGACAAATTATAGCCAAAAGAAAATAGTGAGGGTGTCAGACAACACCAAAATCAGAATCGCTCAGTGGCAGATTTTGACACCACCATTGTACGGGAAATAGGTCCCCATGTCAAAACCTATTTGATTGGAGCGCAAGAAATGTAAGGCTAAACACGATTAGTCGGGCTATAAATACTATCTTTTGTTGTCAAGGGAAACGGGAGTAGGAGTACTTTTTTTCAAACGATTGGGTAAACATGGCACGATTGGTTAGACCCGCGAATATAGTCAATCAGAGGCGTCAGGTCACCACCACATGTTCAAATAAACTTACTACAGAACCAGTGCGTTGAGCACCAGTGCATATTTTTATAAATAAAAGCCTGGGACATCGGCAGATCGAAATTGTGCTATATTCATTGCCAGTCAACGTAACTGAGTGTTATTCCATGAATTGTGGTAAGCTTGATATATTCAATATCTTTTTAATGAAAATTGAATGTAAATTGATAATTTATGTCTGTATATATGTGTGGTTCAGTAGCGAACATGAGGTAAAGCCTATATAATGCTCCAACCTGAACAGAAGGTGTCGGAGGAAAGTAAAACTACATGGAATTGCCAAACAGTACACTGACACCTATCTTATTGTGACAACTTGCCCAATCTTCTCTTCATTTTTATTATTATTTACGTGACATCGTTTTTTCTCATCCTCAATGCATGATCGCAAAGTCCCGGGAATTGTCACTTGCGGAAAATCTCCTAGCGTTCGGTATTTTCTCCTCGCTATTTTTAGATACGACGTCATTGTTGACCAATGACCTCGGTAGCGAGAAATCCGTTTTAATTTAGAACTGCTTGAACTTGGGAGAACCAGTTTAGGCCATTTAGGAAGACATCACGTGACTTTTAACATTATTGATTGGAGCGTCTAAAACGAGGCTAAGGTCACATGATGCACGCTACGGATCACGTGTCCAAGCGGAAATGACCCGCTAAAAGGCGGCAAAGCCAGCATTTTGTCACTTGCCCAGGAACCCTCAAGAAAGCTAGGTCTAAGCCAGATCGGCGAATTCTCGCATTAAAAGCACTGAAGCCACGTGTCTAAATTGCGGGTTAGCGTCCATCTTTGAGTAGGTAAGTGAAATCTCGCTAGAATATAATGTGATGAAATGTGTAGTACCTTGCAAAATCGACGCAAGATTGGTATGTTTACTTTATTCATATTTTTGTTGTACGATCACATCCAGCCACATGTGATCGGGTATATTTTATGATCCCACGGGATATGTACATGTTCATAATAATGTATAACGGGAATATATATATATATAGCTATTAATTTCCATATTATTTGATTATTTTCGACCCGACGTTTAGACTAACGGAAATTAATATTAACGATAATGTTGACAGACCGTGACATATATTCATTATAAATTATATGACGATGCGACCAGACATGAAGTGTGTGATAATGTTGTCAGACAATTCTAAAACACGGATGTCCAATTAATTGTTAAATTCATCATAATGACATGACGATTAGGCTAGAGGCACAGAACTAGAATACTGTTGCCGACATTTCTATGATAAATTTGGTGGGTTTAACTGACATTTATAATAATTCATCGGGTTAAGCTGACGATAAATCAGTCTAAAGAATTATAATACTGCCACTGGGGCAGAGAAATATAATAAAGGACAGACAGGAGAAACTTGAATTCAAGATTAGACTCTAGACATATGATGTTAGAGACTAAAATCTGAGATGACTGGCAGAGGGACGGCTTAGGGAAAGACTGCTTTCTAAAGCTAGAAAATTAATGAAGCCGTCGTATTTGTCTTCAGTCTATGGTGGAGCCTTGCACGACAGTCCAATCTCAGCGCAGAATACGGAGTCGAGCACAGAGAAGGCAAATCCGAACCATTCAAGACCTACCGGGGCAACGTCAGGAGACCGGAGAACTAACCACACTTCACTATCAGCCGGGGGCTGAAAAGCTAAGTCCACGAAAAAGGAAACTCACTACATCAATGCCTAGTTTAGTCATCCATGATGAAAAACACTTGAATTGTGAGACACATAATACATACAGCAGACACTAATTCCATCGACAATACTATCATTCACCATCTATTCATTTTATTGCAATAAACCAATTGGGTGTATATACTGTACCCCACGCTTTGTTCCTTCCATTAGATGTTGAATATTGTCTATGTTTATCTTCCTTTATAAGGGAGGGGGGGCTCGTAAAATATAATATAAATTAAAGAATAATAATAATAGATAACTGAGAAGGGGACGACGGTAGCGAGAGACCAAATATCTCCTTACAATCTTTTCCAGACCTGTCGAGTTAGGAGAATTTACCCTCTTCGTCACCCTTCGGAAGTGGGAAAACCCAGCAGGGATTCCTTGAGCCAAATCTTCCACATCAGATCTATTATTTCCTCTAAATAATTCTCTTATCCTTTAAACGCTACGTGACACTGGTGTCTCGGTCCGGGATTTGAACTTATGTATTTTATCATACCTCTGGGATAGTATCATCCATTCAGTCATTACAGTATACCATTTTAACACATGTATTTTCACACAGTGAGCTCTAGAAAGACAGAAAACATTTTTTCTAGAAATTCAGGCATTGATTGGTGAATCCCTTTATATATGTTGTGTTTAATTAAGTTAGTTCTTGATTTTGTATTTCATTGAATTACAGACCTTAAGTCTCCATAACTGTAGTAATTTCATTCTACAGCAGTCGGATAAATAATTAGTATTTACTTGTTGTTAGAAATACTATTGGAAGGTAGCACTAGCTTACTCAGTGTGGACTTTAACTGCAAAAGATGGCTGAAATAGTTAAGCTTAAGGCAGCACTAGGGGAGGCCGGTCGAGATCTAGGTTATAGTGGGGTGGACCTTGCAAATTATGTCAGTGTCGAGACTGATAAGTATTACGCTCGAGAAACAGCGAAAGCTGAAAGAGAAGAGCGAATAAAGTTAGCAGAAATAGATGAGAGGATAAAAGCTGTAGACGCTAGAGAAAGAAGCGAGAGAGATGAACGCGAGCATGCATTGAAGATGAAGCAGTTAGAGATGCAGGGACAAGCTCAAAGAGTTGAACCAGTAGCCGGTGCGACCGCATCTACCTCCTCAGGCAACCTATCGCCACGGTCAGATGATATGCCCTCCTTGCACGCAGGGGGCACAGGACCTTTGCCATCCTCACTCATGTCAACTTTGGGACCTTTGACGTTTCCATTTGAAGCTTTCTCGGAACAAGCCGACTCGATCGATAGGTATCTCGACAAATTTGAGAAGTTTGCCACCACGTTTGGTTTGGAGAAGAGCAAATGGAACCTGAAACTGTCGCAAGGGCTTAGAGGAACTGCTTATGACGTGTATAGCAAGCTTCCTCCAGGTTTACAGGATGACTACGACTCTTTGAAAAAGGCACTATTGGTTCGTTATGAGCTACATGCTGACGCCTATAGGAAGAGGTTCCGTAACTCTAGGAGGGAAGTCGGAGAGAACTTTGCTCAGTTTGCTGCGAGACTGGATTCCTACGTGGAGAAGTGGGGTGCCCTAGGGAATTTTACTCATGATTGGGAAGGCCTGAAGGAAATGGTCATGATCGAACAACTGAAGGACACCATGACTTCCGACATGAGAAGATTCCTGACAGAGAATGGGGCCAGCACTTTAGAATCCATAGTCCAGTTAGCGGAACGATATCAGGCAGCACTATCAGAGAATCCACCACCCAGACGGAAACAACCAGATTACGTACCTAGACAGACAGCTCAGTCACACATGGACCCCCAAGTGAAACCACCGTATACTAACTTCAAAAAGCATGACAAGCCAGACTACAAGACTACTCAGAGATCTAATTTCCAGCAGCAGAGGCAAGGGGAAAAATGGTGTAAGCACTGTAGAACCATCACCCACAATACGCAGGAGTGCAACCGGAAAAACCCACCTCATCATGCTGCCTGCTTACGTAAAAGTGCCGCAAGGGGAAATGGACCGGAAGAACCTCTGGACAAACCCCGACATCCCCCGGTCGTTGAGACAGTCCTCGTAAATGACCAAGAGGTGACCTGCCTTTATGATACAGGCCTTGCATTCGACGCAGTTGTCTGTGCATCCCTAGTCAAGCCTGACCAGATGACAGAAGACACTATAGAAATACAAGGACCTACTAAAAGTGCAGCACCTATGCGTTTGGCCATAGCCAAGATTAAGGTCAAATCAAAATATGTGACTGGGGAAATCCGTGCAGCGATCTTGGACGACCCTATTTATCCCTTGATCTTAGGGTGTAGGTATGTGTTCTTGGGAGAACCCATTCACCCTCTGGTTGTGGCGGCTGTCACCACTAGAGGACAGGCCAAACGGAATACGGAGTTGGAATCCCCACCCAACATCCTTCCTGAGGAATTAAAAAAGGCACAAACGGAGGATCAATCTCTAGCACCCTGCTACAAAAAACTACCGAGAGCGCACACTCCTCTCCAAAAGGGAGACTTCTACAAGAAAAATGGGCTGTTGCATCGGAAAGCAGGAAATGGAGGACAGGAACATGGGCAACTTGTGGTTCCATCAGCATACCGAGCCCAGGTCCTAGAAATGGGCCATGCCCTTCCGTTTAGTGGCCACATGGGCATAAGTGCCACGATTCAGCGTATTTCATGTCATTATTATTGGCCAGGTATCAACGCCGATATCCAGAGATATGTGAAATCATGCCCGCAGTGCCAGAGGACAGCGCCGAAACACTGGACGGCCCCAGCCACTCTGGGAGAAATGCCAATCTTGGGCACACCCTTCGAACGAGTAGCGGTGGATATTGTGGGTCCACTTACTCGTAGCAAAAAGAGAAACAGTTATATACTCACGTTAGTGGATTGTTGCTCCATGTGGGCAGAGGCAATTGCTATGCCCGCCTGTGATTCTAAGCATGTTGCTGAGGCTCTGCTCACCATATTTACTCGGCTAGGGTTTCCGTCACAGATCCTGACAGATAATGGTTCCCAATTCCGAGGAAAACTCACCGAGGAAGTGTTTAGGATATTTCAGGCCCGACATATCCACACCTCTCCCTACCACCCCCAGGCAAATGGCCAGGTGGAGCGGTTTAACGGGACCCTTATTTCCATCCTTCGGAAACTTGCGCAGGAAAAACCAGAGAGCTGGGATCAATACTTACCCGCAGCACTATTTGCTTACCGCGAAGTACCCCACAATTCTACTGGGATGCCTCCTGCCACATTGCTGTTTGGTAGACCTATAAAAGGACCTTTAGAGGCACTGTTACGTACTTGGACAGATGATAAAGCTGATGAGACGGTCACCTCTGCATCCCAATACGTGAAGGAGTTGACCCAACGCCTTAAAACAGGATGGGAACTGGCAAAGGAAAATGTACGCCGTGCCCGTCGTAAACATGCGCGTTACTACAACCGCACTGCGAAGGATAGGGAGCTAGAAGTAGGAGAACAGGTATTATTACTCCTGCCCAGTAGCAATAATAAATTGCAAATCGGGTGGAGAGGTCCATATAAAATTGTTGAGAAAATGTCGCGCACCAATTACAAGATTGCCATAAAGGGGAAGCAGAAAATTTACCACATAAACCTGCTGAAGCGATATTATGAAAGACCAGGTGCAGAACCAGCACATTTCCTGACACTGGCTATTGCGACGGAAACTGAGGCAGAACCCCTGACCTCCTGTGAATACCCTCTTCGTCAGTGCGAAACTCATCAAGATGTTCAGATTAGTTCAACTTTAACGGAGGATCAGCAGGCACGGGTTCAACAGTTGTTGAGAAAACACACTAGTACACTCACGGATAAACCTGGCATGACCAACCTGATAGAATTTGATATGAAGCTAACAGACCTCGCCCCGGTACGAGTTAAGAACTATCCTGTTCCTTATGCTAAAGCAAAGGCATTGAGTGAGGAAATCGAGTACCTGCTTAAGGAAAATATTATCTCAAAATCAGAGTCGCCTTATAGTGCGAGTGTAGTGTTGCTTAGAAAATCCACAGGAGAACATCGCCTCTGCATAGACTACCGAAGGCTCAACGCTGTAACGGAATTTCAAGCGGAGCCCTTACCGGATCAGAATCAGCTTTTCACCAAGCTGAGTAGAGCACGATACTTTTCGAAGATAGACCTTAGCAAAGGGTACTACCAGATCCCGGTAAAAGAGGAAATTCGACATATGTTAGCATTTAGTACTTCTGAAGGCCATTACGAGTTTAATGTATTGCCATTTGGGCTAAGCAACGCCCCAAGCGTCTTTACTCGTATGATGAGGAAGCTACTGGAACCCCTGAACCACCCTGGGATAAGTAATTTCATGGACGACATACTTATTGCCACGAACACCTTTGAGGAGCACCTGGACGCAGTTTCCCTACTCTTCGAAAGACTTAGAGAAACAGGACTCACCGCTCGCCCTACAAAATGTCAAATTGCCTGCGAGCAACTAGAATTCCTGGGACACACTATCTCGCATGGATGCATGTTCCCAGATGCACGTAATATTGAGAAGTTACAGCGGGCCCCACGACCCCAGACTAAAAAGGATGTAAGGTCATTTGTGTCTCTATGTGGCTTCTACCAGAGATATATTAAAGATTTTAATACCCTGAGTGCGCCACTGACCGCATTAACCAAGAATGGGAACCCGGACAAAGTAACCTGGACAGCGGAGTGCGAAAATGCCTACACGCTGCTGAAGGAGAAACTCACAGCTAGGCCAATTCTGCGACTGCCTGACTTAACTCTGAACTTTACGCTGCGAACAGATGCTAGCAATATAGGGATAGGAGCCACTCTCCTGCAGCCTAGTGATAGACCTTCTGCAACTCTATTCCCCATTGCATATGCTAGTAGGAAATTGAACCCTGCTGAACAGAACTACTCTACCATCGAACGAGAATGTCTGTCGCTAATATGGGCTGTGCAGAAGTTTCAACCATATTTATACGGGAAAAAGTTCACGGTGCAGTGTGATCACCAACCGTTGATATTTCTTGCAGCGTCGAAGAACCTTAATGCCCGGCTTATGAGATGGTCACTACTGTTGCAGCCATATTCATTTCACATAGAATACATACCTGGGAAGAACAACGTAGGGGCAGATTTTTTGAGCAGACATCCGGACGCAACCTAGGAGATATGAGAAACTGAAAAAGAAGAGGAAGACAGGACAAGAGGAGTTGGACGGAACGTCAAACTTGAGGAGGGGCTTGTGTGACAACTTGCCCAATCTTCTCTTCATTTTTTTTATTATTTACGTGACATCGTTTTTTCTCATCCTCAATGCATGATCGCAAAGTCCCGGGAATTGTCACTGGCGGAAATTCTCCTAGCATTCAGTATTTTCTCCTCGCTATTTTTAGATACGACGTCATTGTTGACCAATGACCTCGGTAGCGAGAAATCCGTTTTAATTTAGAACTGCTTGAACTTGGGAGAACCAGTTTAGGCCATTTAGGAAGACATCACGTGACTTTTAACATTATTGATTGGAGCGTCTAAAACGAGGCTAAGGTCACATGATGCACGCTACGGATCACGTGTCCAAGCGGAAATGTCCCGCTAAAAGGCGGCAAAGCCAGCATTTTTCACTTACGCCCCAGGAACCCTCAAGAAAGCTAGGTCTAAGCCAGATCGGCGAATTCTCGCATTAAAAGCACTGAAGCCACGTGTCTAATTGCGGGTTAGCGTCCATCTTTGAGTAGGTAAGTGAAATCTCGCTAGAATATAATGTGATGAAATGTGTAGTACCTTGCAAAATCGACGCAAGATTGGTATGTTTACTTTATTCATATTTTTGTTGTACGATCACATCCAGCCACATGTGATCGGGTATATTTTATGATCCCACGGGATATGTACATGTTCATAATAATGTATAACGGGAATATATATATATATATAGCTATTAATTTCCATATTATTTGATTATTTTCGACCCGACGTTTAGACTAACGGAAATTAATATTAACGATAATGTTGACAGACCGTGACATATATTCATTATAAATTATATGACGATGCGACCAGACATGAAGTGTGTGATAATGTTGTCAGACAATTCTAAAACACGGATGTCCAATTAATTGTTAAATTCATCATAATGACATGACGATTAGGCTAGAGGCACAGAACTAGAATACTGTTGCCGACATTTCTATGATAAAAGTTGGTGGGTTTAACTGACATTTATAATAATTCATCGGGTTAAGCTGACGATAAATCAGTCTAAAGAATTATAATACTGCCACTGGGGCAGAGAAATATAATAAAGGACAGACAGGAGAAACTTGAATTCAAGATTAGGCTCTAGACATATGATGTTAGAGACTAAAATCTGAGATGACTGGCAGAGGGACGGCTTAGGGAAAGACTGCTTTCTAAAGCTAGAAAATTAATGAAGCCGTCGTATTTGTCTTCAGTCTATGGTGGAGCCTTGCACGACAGTCCAATCTCAGCGCAGAATACGGAGTCGAGCACAGAGAAGGCAAATCTGAACCATTCAAGACCTACCTGGGGCAACGTCAGGAGACCGGAGAACTAACCACACTTCACTATCAGCCGGGGGCTGAAAAGCTAAGTCCACGAAAAAGGGAACTCACTACATCAATGCCTAGTTTAGTCATCCATGATGAAAAACACTTGAATTGTGAGACACATAATACATACAGCAGACACTAATTCCATCGACAATACTATCATTCACCATCTATTCATTTTATTGCAATAAACCAATTGGGTGTATATACTGTACCCCACGCTTTGTTCCTTCCATTAGATGTTGAATATTGTCTATGTTTATCTTCCTTTATAAGGGAGGGGGGGCTCGTAAAATATAATATAAATTAAAGAATAATAATAATAGATAACTGAGAAGGGGACGACGGTAGCGAGAGACCAAATATCTCCTTACAATCTTTTCCAGACCTGTCGAGTTAGGAGAATTTCCCCTCTTCGTCACCCTTCGGAAGTGGGAAAACCCAGCAGGGATTCCTTGAGCCAAATCTTCCACATCAGATCTATTATTTCCTCTAAATAATTCTCTTATCCTTTAAACGCTACGTGACACTTATCGACTAGAAAGAAAGAATGCTGGAATTGCAGAGGCATGGTAACCATTAGGGAGGAATATACTGGTGTAAATTATTTCAGATGAAGCTGACAGTTGGCCTACCGCTCTGAACTCAGTGTTTGTTATGTAATGTGTTCAGTCTGTAAATGGATTATAAATTAGTTATGAAGTAGGAGGTACAACCTTCTTGTTTCAGGGACCGTGGTCCTAAAGCTATTGAGCAGCACCTGGTCGGAGCTTTGCTGAATCCAGAGGCGGACAGCATACTCCTTGGTCCATATAGCAAACAGTGAGGTGTCTCCAGAACACAGGGGAGCAATCGAGCAGAGGAGTCTTTTCCTGCCGCCATCACGAAAGTTAAGCCTATGTGGCCAGTGGAGCTCAACATTATGTATACCCCTCTTAAACTGACATTGTATTAAAATAAGAGGGGAAATTAATTGTTTTAATGAAAGGAACTGAGAACATTTCCAATACTAGTTCCAACAGAAACAAACACTTGAAGTCATGATGACAAATAACAACATAGCTTGAAAAAACAAAACCAGTATTACCTCATATTACTACTACACAACTGACACACATATGATAATATTAATAAAATATGTCACTACAAAGTTCATATTGATAACTCCTGTACATATAAATTGTAATTCAAATTGATTGTGATTCCTGGTTCATTTTGTAAGTGAATCAGGACATAAATATTAATGAAAGTACTTAATACATATTGATATTTGAAAATTTACCAGTGACTCATTTAAGATAGTATTATAGAATGTTACATGTGTGTGAGTGTCACAGTGTTGTCAAGTGTGGTGGAATAAATTAAATTGTTTATCTGTCTGTTGTTGTTGTGACTTACACTTCATCATATACATACCCTAGACATTTAACGTAGTCATTACAATATTCCAGAATAATTCTGACTGAGGCATAATGTGGTAGCAAGTAAGGTTATCTGTAAAACACTACACCTATTAGATACAGATCCCTTCACAGCTGATCTCAGTCAGTACACTAAGTCCCCTATAAATATTTAAAACATCCCACTTTACCACAATATATATATATATATATATATATAATATATATATATATATATATATATATATATATATATATATATATATATATATATATATATATATTGTCGCATAGAGATTTATGATCAATAAATTTTCTATATTCTTTTCTTTTCTACCCATGTCCTCTACTTTATTATTGCTCTTTTATCCTTTTCCTGTATTTTTCGCATTCGTTCGTTTGCGAAAAATATATTTTCCCATTCTGACTTTACCGTTTCTTTTTCTCATGTTAGAAACGCATTTATTGCATAATGTGTCAGTCCCCAGGATGTGAGCGTATAGTGTTAGAATACATTCCGTCAGACAAAGGAGCAGACATTTGTCTAGCAATTCCATCTAAAAGGCGCTCTTGGTTAGATTTTTCGGCGAGGTGTGCAAACTGCCATCTGCCTCGACCAGAAATGAGACATTCGTCTAGCATTTCCATCTGACACGGCACTCTACGGCCAGTTTCTTAGACGGAGGTGTTATAGACGTGAAGTGGCAGGTTATGGCAGTCTCTTGGTTTAACGTAAGTGTTAAGAGGAGAGGGGAAGATGGGGGGGGGGGGTTCAAAATAATGTGGGATCCTTTGTCTGTTTTCATATATCTTAACCGGAGTTTTAGATTTCATTCACTCAGTAACTTCGCAGTCAAGACTAGAACAACCTACGTTCGATTCCTAAGAATCTCTGTTGATAGAAGATGGTATTTAGTTTGGTCAAAGTGGTTTAGTTCTTAGTAGTTCTGTGTTGAGGTAAATATTATATATCTAGTATTTTGTGAGTGTTTAAAGTGATAATCGCTTATTTCATTTTCTAGTTAGATTTGTGCGCAGAAGAATTAAATATGTCTGTTATATTCTCTAGCTGACGTGTTTCAGTGGAAAGCAGAATAAATTATAATTTCTAGCTTAAAAACTCATGCAGCTATAAAATAATTCAATTTAACTGCTTAGTCGAGAATATTGTAAAACTAACTTATAACTGCACAGATTCATCACTGAGTATTGACGAAATACATATGTATTTCTAATTCATGATGATTGATTTTATGAATATAACTTATTTCACGGGAAGGTTTTAAACGATAAGTCAAGCCTCCGCTTGCAGTTGATAATTTAAGTTATATCCGAGTACATAGTATGTATAGTATTTTATATGTTGTTTTTCTTTATTCAGTGAAACTGGGGTGTCCCAACTTTGCCAGCGTTTGAGTACCATTGAGAGAAGAAACATTTTTATCTTTAACCACATGGGTTTACAAGTTAACACCTGTCTGGCAGTGCACGTGTCTCCATAAATAGACAGAGTACAACTCTCACTAACGGTTTTATTAAAGACTAAATGCTTATACTGTGCCTTTGAGCCAGATAATATTTCTTCACAAACTCTCAAGTACATTTTCAGCCTTTGTGGCAAGTAAGATATTACAATCAATAACTTTTCTGACACTGTTGACCAGTGGTGGTGTGACCAACTAAATTCCTATACTGAGATAAGGCACCCGACCTGACATTCCTCATTACTAGAAACCTAAGCTATTGACACTGTGCTCGCTGTTAACGTTCGTGCCTGGACAATTTTAATGTGACAGAACCAGATATCCTAAAATAAGTAGAACCAAGATAACGTTCCCTGAAGCAGTGAATTCAACCCATCTTTTTGGAACTGGGGTTGTCTTGGCCACAGCTACCATTGAAGAGTCTGTATATGCATGTCCTAAAAATTGTGTTTCCAGAAGTTGCTACCAAAGCTGTAAGTACGCATGAAAGCACGTGATCACGGCTGAATGAATAGAGAGAATGCTGGACTGAGTGATTCCTTTATTGTTGTATTTTGGCACCCATTTTTGCTGTCTTAAATTTCTTTATGCAAATTTTGTTGCTAACAAATTTTTCCTTAGGATAGAACATACAAATACCTAAGTCTGTTCATACCTTTAAAAAGGAAAATTATTAGACTACCGCAGATGTATCCGTGACTCTTTGGGGCTATCACTTTTTCTTCTAACAGGACTGTGGGCTTATACATCGAGGGAAAAGATCATAACTGTGGGTCTATCATTTCTTGTAGCAATTCATTGACTTTATGACTATTTGTATATGCTTTTGATGTAATTTTTTGGGTTGTGATGGAATTTTAGTCTGATAATTAAAAATTCATTTTAAACTTAATCATCGTGTTGGTCAGCTTATTCCCAAAATATCTGTATAATCATTTGTTATAGTTTTCCCACGTCTGTACGTCTAACTGTCGTCACTTATGTGTGTGTATATGTGAGGATATATATTTATTAATATATATTATATTAGATTTGTCTGACTAATCTAACTCTGTTGTAGATGATAGGCTGACTGAGAGAAGCTTTCTCGAGTGTCAGAGACAGAATATACTATACCTTGTATTTTCTCCATCTCACTCGTGAAATCTATTTTCTATTTTATCATCTCACTGAGCTATCACTTATTTCTATATCTATTCAGAAGGGACCAACCTAAGTCTTAATCACCTATCACAAATCTACGACATATATATATATGTGTATTAAGGTGACCATATTTTCAAAACCCTAATCCGGGACAAGATAGTAGATTTGACCTGTTTCAATGCAAAAAAATCGGGACAAAAGGGTAAAGAAAAGGTCAAAAGTCGGGACATGTCCCTGAAAAATCAAGCTGATGTCAATTTAAAATAATATACATTTTATATATACATTTGAATAACATTGAATAACATACATTTTACTGTATAAGTTTAACTACTTAAACTAATAAGAGAGAAAAACATCAATAATCCTTACTTAAGGTGAAGCTGAGTTACTGTACTTTTCAGATGAGTGGATTTTTATCAATAGGTCCTTCTTTGCAAGCAGCATCTTAAAAAACTCGACACATGTTTCCTCACAGTTCACTTTGGTTGTCAACATAGCTTTCAAAGTTTCAACACCTAGCTGTGTTTTATCACTTGTCCATAAGCTGTTCATCAAAGAAAACACTCTTTCTGTGGCAGCATTTGTTCCAGGTAGACAGAAAAAAAAACTCTGCCAACTTCAAAATATTTGAAAATGTCACATTATTGTTTTTGAAGTGGGAAACCATTTCAATCCAACGTTGTGGTGGCACTGTTTTTTTTGGCACTCCATTCACTAATTTTCTGAGAAGTAACAAACTGCTTCATATAGACATATTCGTCATAAATTTCAGTTTCTGTAAAGTGGGCTGAAGGTTATGTTTGAATCACTAGTGATGATGATATCTCAATATCTGCCCAAATTGGTATTCTGTTCAGCGTTACCCAGCTGTAGGATTCTAGGTCTTGACAATTTTTTTTTTGCAGCCAATTTATTCAAATAATTGAAAGCTGTTTCATAGAACGAAGAAACGATGGCATGAAACTTTTTCACATCCTCCTTTGGAAGTCCTTCCATTTCCAGCTTTTCAAGGATTAGCTTAACTCTTGATGGCAAGAAACAGTCTTCCAGTTTGGACTTCAAAATAGTTTTCAACCTGTTGATGCTGTCAATGACTTCAAACACAGTGACCGTCTGTCCTTCTATTTTTTGCACTGCTTCGTGGAATGGAGAGGCCTGACTGTCAACAAAAACAAGCCATGCCTCAGATAGAGGATTTTCAAGGAATGTCTGTATAAAAACTGGGCATCTGTCTTGAGATTGAAAATATGATTTTAGAGGCAGGATCAACTGAAGAACCCTTTCAACAGCAGAGCAAGCCACCTAGTCTGAGCATAACCTAAGATCATCTGGTGTTTCCACAAACTGGCAAAACTCCTTGAGTCTTTCAGCTCGTATTGTGTATGATTTGAAGAGTACATAAATTTTAGCAATAATCAGCTCGACATCAACAGGCAGTACATCTGCAGCTGTTCGAACAGTGTTGTGGAAAATATGACCTGCACACCTATGTCGTAGATTTATGATAGGAGAATTAAGACTAGGGTTGGTCCCTTCTGAATAGGTTGGAATGAGTGATAGATACAATGCGAGCTGGTGAAAAAAAAACACAATAGAATTTCCACACGTGAGATGATATAATGTGATATAGAGGCTGTCTTTGAGAATCGAGATAATCTTCTCTCTCTCACCTATCTTCTACGACCGCTTTTAAAGGCGTCAGACAGTCTAAACACAGATATATATATATATTAATATATCTCTATCTACTCACGGGCACGCACATACACGTGACGACAGTTAAACACACATACGTGGGAAATCTATAACAATGATTATATATATATAATTGGGATCGAGCTGACCAACGCACTGATTTTGTCCAAGAGAGATTTTTATTATTATCATCAAAAAAAAATCTCTCACAACACCAAAAATTTCATCAAGAAAAAAAAAACATATACAAATAGTCATACAATTCAAGAAAATGCTACAAGGATGATAGCCCGTTTGATCTTACTCTAGGTTTAGCCCACAGCCCCGTTAAGAGAACAGATGATGGCCCAAAGAGTTATAGATACGTAGGGTTTAGTCTAAGAGATTTCTTTCTTTCTCGTCAATATATGAACAGAGTTGGATAAATCTGATTTAACCTAAGAAAAAAACAGAAACTCTAGCATTATTGCAACAAATTCTATATAATCGAGGAAGTGGAGGGGAACTGCGGTAAGACGTGGAATACGATGGATGGGTTTGAAAAAAAAATCGAAAAAAGGTGATTCGTCTTACGAGGACAAAGGACAAAGAAAATAGTCTACGTTACGGCCACAAGGCCTTCGTCAGGAAAGGAAAGAAAGTGAAGGCTAGATAGGACACATAAAAACTAAATAAAATAAAAACTGGGTACTTCCCTGAAGGCAAGAACCGAAATTCTATCAAAATCGCTGTCCTGTTGATAAGCGCGTGGCTGAACAGAAAGCGACTTCCGCCGCCGGATCCGGCGGCGGAAGTCGCTTTCTGTTCAGCCACGCGCTTATCAACAGGACAGCGATTTTGATAGAATTTCGGTTCTTGCCTTCAGGGAAGTACCCAGTTTTTATTTTATTTAGTTTTTATGTGTCCTATCTAGCCTTCACTTTCTTTCCTTTCCTGACGAAGGCCTTGTGGCCGTAACGTAGACTATTTTCTTTGTCCTTTGTCCTCGTATAGACGAATCACCTTTTTTCGATTTTTTTTTCAAACCCATCCATTGCAACAAATTCTGCAGGTTAAAAAAAATTTAAGACAGCAAATGTGTGACGATAATACACCGGTAAAATAACACTCAGACCTGTGTACTCTCATTCATCCAGCCATGGCCTTTCTTACACATGTATACTCACAACTTTGCTCGCTGCCTCTGGGAACATACTAATTCTAGGACCTTCACACAGACCCGAAGATGCAGTCCTTGACCAAGAAATCCCCAGTTCCAAAAGACGTACTAAACTCTCAGGGAACGATTCCTTGGGGGTTCTAATTTTTTCGAATGTCTGATTAAGTCACATAAAATTTGTCCAGGCACGAAAGTTAGCAGAGCACAATGTCATTAGCTTTGGATTCTAGAATTAAGGAATGTCAGATCGGTGTCTACTTCCAGGAAGGTACTCTATTTGGTCACCACAATACTAGTCACAATCTTTGTCGGGATGGTTTAATGTTTCTTGTAATATTCTCGCCGCCAGGCAGCATGTACATTTAAATTTGTGGAGCAATTTGAACTGGCTCAAAAGCCCAATATATATTTCTAGTCTTTAGAAACCGTTAGTGGGATTGCTATTACTGTCTCTCTCTCTCTGATGGCATATGCACTGTCAGATTAGGGTTACTTGAAACAAAACAAAAAACCCCACGTGGTTAAAGATAGGAACTGTCTATGCTTCACACAAATATGTCTCTTTACTAAACGCTGGCAAGTTGGGTACCACCGTTTCACTATATAGAAGAAAGAACACATATCAAATAATTTACATATATGTACTCATTATAACTTACATTTTAAATAGCAAGCCTACAGCTTGACTTATCTTTAAAACTTCCCGTAAAGTAAGTTATATAAAAATCAATCATCAGGAATTTAGGAATATCTTCGTATTCCGTCAATATTCACTGATGTCGCATCTAGCATTTATAAGTTAGTTATTAAAACAGTTTCGACTCAGTATTTAACCGTTAAATTAAACTTATTTCAGCTACTTGTTTAGTAAGCTAAAAATATGATTTATTTTGTATTTCCACTGCAACACGTCGATTAAAGAAATAAACTATCAAAATATTCACTCTGCACACAGAACTAGTTTAAAATGGAATCGGCGATTAAACACTAAATCACTTCACAAAACTAGATATCTATTATATATAATATTAATATACCTCAACCACAGAATTACTAAGAACGTTAAACCACTTCGACCAAACTAAGGCCATCTCTATTTACAGAGATTATTTAGAAATCGAACGAAGGTTGTTCTAGTCTAACTGCAAAGTTACTGAGTGAAATGAAATAGTTTCAAACGTGGGTTAATATTTTAAACCAGACAAAGGATGAACTATCTCCCCCGCGCCGATCTCTCCCCCTTCTCATAACAGCTACGTTATACTTAGAGGCGTGTCGTAACTGCCACCGGGCGATTACGCACCTGCGTTGACAAACTGACCGGGAAAAGCGCGTGGCAGTTGCAAATCTCAGACAACCGTCTGCCGTGCCACGAGTAATCTCACCCTTCGTTTAACAAACTGACCGAGAAACGTGCGTGTCAATTTCAAAGGTAGACAACTTGTCTGAAAGGCAGGGCAGTTTTCACACTACAAGCTGACCATGGCCCGTGGAGCATGAGTGTCATATGTGAAAAACCAGACCCTCTGTCTGCCTGCCCGTTCTGGCGGAGTGAATTTTCACACTACGGCCCAGAACTCGGCCGAAGAAAACACTGTCCCCGGGGGAACAGCAGACAGCTGTCGGCTCTCCCGGTCTGACGGAATGCATTATAACGCTTCTCGTCTGACTGACATCCACGTAATACCATCTAGTGCGATACTCAGTTTTGAGAAACAAAACAGGTAAAGTTTAAAAATACTGAAGAAAATATTTTTCGCAACCGATTGATGTGAAAAATACAGGAAAAACAAGTATGGAAAGATAATAGAATGAAAGGATTTGGGTGAGAGAATAGGAAGAAGATGTAGGCAATTTAATGATATAAAGACCCACGTGACAACCTAACTCCTATAAGACCATGTCCAAGGTTTTTTTGCAGTTCTTTTGAAAACATTGTTCTGTCCTTTCCTTTCAGCACCTCCAAAATTGGAATTTGTGTTGTCTGCGCATAATCCAACTACTTTCCTGTCTAAACCATTTTCAGTTATGCAGTCATTAAGAAAACTACTTACAATATCAGATGTTTCACCTGGCAATGACTTTAACTCTAATATTTTAATTTTCACTCCATTACTGTGATCAAAGTATCTGACAAGCAAAGGAAAAATCTTGAATTCTTTGTGGTTGGATGCATCTGTCAGTACAGAAATAAATGTAGACTTTTCTAGGTCACACCTTAACTCATTTAGAATATGGGGTGCCAAGACATTTCGAATAATGGCTTCTGTTTTCGTACGTGCACATGCAAATTTTGGCTCTAAAGTAACCTGAAGTAATTTTGATGTGCAATCCATAGACCTGAAAGTATGATTGTGTAGCACTGTATGGTATGCAAAGGCGCCTTCTATAGCAGCTAATTGCTCTTCTTGGTCACCAATTTTATCAGCTCTGAAGAAAGTGATTAACGACGAGCTTGATGCAGCTGTAACGACGGCTCTCTTATGTTTCTCACTGCTTATGTGGTTCTTAATATCACCACGTCCACTATGGCTTATCGAAAACCCGGAGGCACATATATTGCATCGTACATTGAAGTTTGATGTACTCTTTTTAATAAACGGATATTCCTTTTGTAAATCTTCATTGAAACTGCATTTACACTTTGGTACCATTTTCTTACAACAACAACAAAATATGCACAAATAGTTCACCGTTTAAATTAAATAAACGTATACCGTACGCAAAATCTTGGTACTTTACCACTACCTAAAATTTCAAATAACTGCGAATATCACATTGGAACTACAAAACTAATTCGCGGTCCAGACAACCTCTTGCGCTGTTTCGGCGCCAGTTCACTAATAATTAAAAATTCCCTCGTCAGCCACGGAATAATAATTTTTTTTTTTTTTAATCTGTGAGATTTATGCCAAATTGGCGAATTCGTCCAAAACCGGGACAAATTGGCGTCCCGGATTGCATTTTAAAAAAGTCGGGACAAATTATCAAAAATGGTCGAAAACCGGGACTGTCCAGGAAAAACCGGGACGTCTGGTCACCTTATATGTATGTATGTGTGTATATGTGTGTGTGTCTGTCTGAATGTGTGTCTGTCTGTATGTGTGTATATATATGTGTGTGTGTACACACACACACGCACACGCACACACAAACTAACTGGGGATCAGAATCACTGCATTCTTCAGAAAAGAAGTTTTGCGTTATAAAAATGTAACTGAAAATATGTGCTTAGTTCTTACTGAACCAGAATAAATTTAAGTGCATTGCACACCTTTTTTAAAATGCAGTTATGCATGGAGTAAGGATGCACAAATTTGTTTGTGGCAGTGGTGAAAAATATTGTTGATAAATTTACCTTTGACAGTCAGGTGTAGTTGAACATAATGCAGGTTTCCTGTGTTGGGCTCTGTCAACAATAATTATTGACACAAAAAAAAACCTATTGGTGTAGCTAAGAATAGCAGTTTGGGTTTATAGGTGGGACGATACATCATAGCCCAAAAACCAACCTTGCAGACCAAGTAGAACAGTCCCAACTAAGATGGTTTGGTCATGTCTGCAGAATGAGAGAAGAACGGCTACCGCGACATGTATGGGAAACTAAGAGCCAGGGATCCAGTCCTCCAGGACGACCCAGAGTCCACTGGAAGGACAACATTAGACAATCTCTGAAGGACCAAGGACTAGAATGGAACCAGGCCAGGAGGAAGACAGCCGATAGGATAGTATGGCTCTCTCTCTTCTAAACCTGTACACCTCAAGGTAGAAGAGGAATGACTAAGTAAGTAAGGTTATGGGTGCTGACTTTAGTGACTTTTTTATTGCAAGCGATGCTTTATCCATCAGGTCCCAAAGGTCCTCAAAATACAAGGCTCGGCCATTAACTGATTCCGTACGTAACGTCTTTTAAAAGATCCTCGGTCCGACCACTGCGCACGTAACGTCTTTTTAAAGATGATTTATTTCGTTGTTTCTTTTCACTCTGATATTTTATACTGACTGGAATTTATCTCGAACAGAAGTAAACACAAAAGTGCGCAAATTTCAACAAGCTTCAACGTCCTTAGTTTGAATTTGAAGGGAATTTTTCACATTTATCTTCATTTTTAATCGTGTTTTGTCATATCACCATAATGGCCGAAAACACACAAGATATGTTACTAATATGTAAACAGTGAACAAACTGTGTGATGAACCACAACTTTCTTACTATTTCTGTGTTTCTAAATGGATTATCTGCACAAAGTGAGCAGTGAAACTGTATTGTGATAAAAATTCATGTTACAAGCCTTAGGTAAGTGGAATATGTTTGTTCAAAATTTCAAGTAATTTTCTTTTCCATGTACATGTTATCTGTCATAACATAAACATTACATAAAATTAGCTATAAAAGTATATAGATGCATATTGTCCATCCAAGGTACTTTAATTTGATATATAATATGTTATACTTAACTCATGAATAGACACACATTCATACATGCCACACCTCGGAGATGAAAAACCTGTACAAAAAATTCAAAAACCCTGTACAAAGACCAGCAAAACCTGTACAAAAAAAAGACAGAAAAAACGTATCAAAAGAGTTAATTATTGTTAAAAAAATCTTAATTACAGCTGCCTCATAGAGGCATGGGGACTTTGCCTTTTAAAACAGGTCTTCATTTATTTTAAAACTCAAACAATATTTGTCTGAGTTTATTTTGCACTGTAAAAATGATGTGATTGTGTCATCATTTAGTCTATTTCTGCGCTTAATTATCACTAACAGACCAGGAAATCCTGTGTTTGATAGGACCTTATCCTTTAGCACGCTGCATTGTTTTCCCGAAAATGTGCCCTGCAGCCTCATTCTTTTTCACAACACCCCCTTTTTTTATAGTGGATGACTTGTAAATTCTATAGTTTTTTGGTCAATTGCTCTAACTTTTGGACTGTATAGAAATAAATGAATGATGAATCTGATGATATAAAATTTGTTTGTGTACATGTTAGATGTGATAGGAAGAGAGGTATGGAAAGATGAAAAAAACGATAAAAATATTAAAAATTTTTTTTGTTTTAATTAAAAAAATTTTTTTTTAATTAAAAAAAAAAAACCAACAAACGTGTAATATAATACATAAATACGAAACCACACATTGTAATATTATGCGAATCTTGACATGTACGACATTCTGTAAATAAACATGGCTACAAACTGAACATGCTTTTACTGAGTGCCTTCTGAAACATGTGTGTGCTTGTGTAGATGACGAGGTAATGCTTATATACATACATCATAACATTACATGGTGGCAGCGGTCGATACCGGACTGACGCAAAAAACAGCTACACGATAACACGTGAGTACAGTATTCGGCTAATTTTCGTCATCGAGGTCAGCCATGGCGGCGAAACAATATTGCAACGCACCGCAAATGAGATTCGCCGGTAAAGATGATAAGAGTGAAGCTTTCTTGTTATGGCGCCAACGCATAGATCTATATTCCAAGACCACTGGTCTGGAAGGACAAACCCTAACTCCATATATCCTAGAAGCATTGGACGATGAAGGTTTGAAAATTTACAACAGTTTTGCTACGACAGACCCCGCAGCCATATTGGACGAATTTGAAAAACGTCTGATAATAAAGCACACAAACTTTAGAGCGGCAAGATTAGAACTTCACCACCTGCGACAGAAACCTGGTGAAAGTCTAGATGATTTTTTCACTCGCATCAAGGAGAAAACAAGTGTATGCAAATTTAACAAAGAAGAAGAAAAAGAGCGAATTATTGAACAGATCCTTCTCAGCACACCAATGCCAGAGTTCCAGAAATGGATACTGAGCAAGAGTGATACACTAACTTTACAACAACTTCTGGATGAAGGCAGGAAACACGAGGCACAAGCACTAAACATTAAACAAATTCAGCAAGGTACATTAGCAGCCCAGGTGGATGCAGTGAAAAGCTATAAACCTAGACACAACAAAGCAACTGGTTCGAAGCAACAAGAAAAACACAACACAAACAGAGGTGCTATGTGTAAATGTTGTGGCCTAAACCACATACAAAACCACTGTCCAGCTAAAGACTCTACATGTCATTACTGCAGAAAGAGGGGCCACTGGATAAAATTATGTTTCAAGAGGAAACAAGACAGTGCTCAACACAACCTTCACAGCAGAGAGTCATCAAAACAAACACACTTTATGATGACTGAGGACCTTGACTCCAGTGAAGAAAGTGATCCTTCCACATTTGATACTGTGAAGATACTAACTTTCAGTAATGAACCAAAGAGAACGCAGGCTTTCTGCAAGGTACAATTCCGAATACCAGGAATTAAAAGGCACAAAGAAAGATATATTCGGTTCAAGATAGACACAGGTGCCCAAGGTAACACTCTACCCTTAAGAATATTCAGACAGATCATGCCTGACAAGGTGGATGAGCAAGGATTTCCCACAAGGGATGTAAAAAGTAGGAGTGGCAGGACAAAGCTAAGAGCTTACAATGGAACAAGTATAGACTGTTTCGGAGCAGTAACACTTGAATGTTTATACAGAGACTCTGAATGGACATCGTCAACATTTTACTTGGTAGATGTTGAAGGACCTGCAATTTTGGGTTTACCAATGTGCGAAAAGCTGAGTGTGGTAACTATTAACAACATTAAAGCTGACAAAAAAGAACATCTTACTCTACACGTCACTGGAGTAGATGACCTTAAACAGCGATTCCCAGAACAGTTCGACAGAATAGGCAAACTTCCAGGAAAGGCAAGATTCTTTTTAAAAGACAACGCTGAGCCAAAGATAGACCCACCTAGAAAGTATCCTATACATGTTAAACAGAAACTTGCCACAGAACTAGAAAAGATGGTGCAGAATGATGTTATTAGAAAGGTTGAAGAGCATTCTGATTGGTGTAGTAGTATCACAACCGTTCTGAAGCAGGAGGGTTCTCTTCGGGTTTGCCTTGACCCAAAACACTTAAACAACAGTCTAAAGCGCTGTCCACACAAAATGCATACAGTGGAAGAGATAACTCACAGATTCCACAATGCCAAATATTTTTCTAAACTAGATGCTGTACACGGATACTGGAGTGTTGAGATAGCAGAGGAAAGTCAACTCCTTACAACTTTTCGAACACCATTCGGCAGATATTGTTTCAAGAGACTCCCATTTGGTTTGAATGTATCACAAGACATCTTTCAACAGAAGATTGACAACATTGTTGAGCAATGTTCTGGTACAGTGGCTATTGCGGATGACATTGTAGTCTGCGGCAGGTCAGAACAAGAACACGACCGTAACTTGATTAACTTGATGCATGTAGCACAGGCCAATGGGCTAACATTCAACAGCAAAAAGTGTACAATTAAGGCAACGGAGATACAATTTTTTGGATTGCTGTACACCCAGAATGGTGTAAAACCAGACCCTAAAAAGGTTGAAGATATTCATGACATGCCAACACCAGCTACAAAGAAGGAACTGCAACAATTCTTAGGTGCTGTCAATTTCCTAGCACAATTCATACCAAATTTGTCAGCTGCTGCAGAACCTTTGCGATCTCTACTACAGAATGAAACTCCGTATGAATGGTCAGAAGACTACCAACACATATTCAACCACTTGAAGACCCTCATATCATCTGATGCATGCTTGAAATACTATGACATGCAAGCACCCACTTTTCTCATGGTTGATTCCAGTCTGAAAGGCCTAGGAGCAGCACTTTTGCAACCAGACAAAAATCCTGAAGGACACTATGCCAAAGAACTTCGTCCTGTAGCTTACGCAAGCAAATCATTAAGTTCTGGCGAAAAGAAACTTGCAAACATTGAAAGAGAAATGCTAGCTGTACGTTTTGGAATCAAACGCTTCCACACATTTCTTTTCAACCGCCCATTTACAATTCTCTCAGATCACAAGCCACTTGAGATGATTCATAAAAAACCAATAGCTTCAGCACCACCACGACTACAAGCTCTGTTATTGGAAACACAAGGTTATGATTTTAATATTCAGTATATCCCAGGAGAGGATATAGGTCTTGCAGATGCTCTCAGCAGACTACCAAACCCCAACAAGACAGCAGATCTTACCCCAAACATCAAAGTTGATTTTGTCAAGTTTAGCGATAATCGGCTTGAACACATCAGAGAAGACACAATGAGAGATCCTATCCTTAACTCTCTCAAAGAACTGATATACCATGGATGGCCAAGCTCTATCAGGGAAGTTCCAACACACATCCGTCCATACTACTCGATGAGGGACGAGTTAAGCATCGAAGATGGTCTGATCCTTAAAGGAGATCGCATTGTTGTACCAGAAACACAACGCGATATCATCCTTAAACAGCTCCATAATAGTCACCTTGGTATTGTGAAGACACAACTGAGAGCAAAGAAAGATGTTTACTGGCCACAGATAAACAAGGACATAGAAACACTATGTAAAAACTGTTCAATTTGCCAAGAACATGCAAATAGGCAGTGCAGAGAACCTCTCATACCATCAGACATACCATTGAGCCCTTGGAGCATTATAGGAACTGATATTTTCTCAATCGACAATAATGACTATCTTATTATTGCTGATTACTACAGCAAATTTCCCATCATTGAGAAACTTCCACAACCCTCACCATCAGCTGTTATTGCAGACATTACAAAGAAGTATTGCAGCATGTTTGGCATCCCAGATGAAATTAGATCAGACAACGGTCCACATTTCTCAGGTCAAGCATACAGAAACTTCACTAAGGACTGGAAGATCAAACACACAACATCATCACCTAGATACCCTAAATCTAATGGTTTCATTGAGAGACAGATACAAACTATCAAGTCAATCATGAAGAAAACAAGAACAGAGGATGTACACCTAGCACTCTTGAGATGGAGAACAACACCGGTAGACAGTAAGATCGACAGTCCAGCAGAACTTATGTTTGATAGAAGAATTAAAGACCTCCTACCATCTAAGGTCCACTTCCGTCCACAACATAGAGACAGCACATATGATCAACTTCAGCATCGTCAGCAAGTTCAGAAATCCAACTATGACAAATGTGCTAAAGACTTACCACCATTATATCCTGGTCAGCATGTGACTACCTACAACCACAACAATGACACATGGTCAAAAGCAACAATCATTTCCAGAAACCCTGAACCCAGGAGCTATACTTTAAGACCAGACAGCAGCAGCAACCTCCTGAGGCGAAACAGAGTGGACATAAGAGAAATCCCACAGAATACAACAGAACAGAGAATTCCCATGCTTTCAACAGACAATGCAGTAACTCCAGACCTTGGTGCCCCACAAAACCAACAAGCGCCAAGGCCGAAATCACAACCAACTCAAGCTAAACCAGGGACTTCCGCAGAACCACCAGCACTTTACACCACTCGTTCTGGCCGTACAGTGACACCTCCCAGCCGATACAGACAGTGACATATATACTCACACTGAGCATTACACATACTTATCCTTTATCACATGAAACATTTCGTTGGAAATGTTTGCACACATTTTTTTTTTCAAAAAAGGGGGGATGTAATATAATACATAAATACGAAACCACACATTGTAATATAATGTGAATCTTGACATGTACGACATTCTGTAAATAAACATGGCTACAAACTGAACATGCTTTTACTGAGTGCCTTCTGAAACATGTGTGTGCTTGTGTAGATGACGAGGTAATGCTTATATACATACATCATAACATTACAAAACGAAGAGTCCTTTTCCTTTGCATCTCGATGAAAGTCATTTGACCAATACAAATCAAATGACGATCTTTTCGTTACACCCATCATCAGTAGCAAAGCAACAAACGCCCTCGTCAGCAGTGACATTCGGCCGTAACCCTAAACCTTTCTGATAAACCTAATCCTAACCTCTAAAATTATACGTACTAGCAATGACATTCTTCTTTCGTTTCCATCTCTGCCATCACCCATATTCTAAGAACCGATATTAGCGCTAATAAAGACAAAGATCTCCTTGTCATCGCATCGAAGTCAGAATCCATTAAAATTAGAGCGAAAATGGCCGCGTGTTCCATGCCGATTGATTGCGATTTAAAAAATTCACAGAAAATAAACGCGGATACATCCATTACTAAATAAAGATCGGAAACGGAAGCTAACTCTCTTGCAAATAACATTAAAAATGACGCAAATTACGGCTACGGTAGTGGCACAAGACGATCGATTTATATGTATGTTTAATAATTAGGCGAAAAAACCCGTACAGACGTTTGTACGGGCCATACACATCTGAAAACGCAAACACCCCGTACAGATTATGGGTAAACCATAGCGTGTGTCATGTATGCACATTGTCAGTAAAAGTAAATTATGTATATGTAAATTTTTGGGGCTTAAAAATAATTCCATCCAGAGCTGAAAATAATTACGTACGGAATGAGTTAAAGATAATCTGCAGTATCTGCACATCTATAGATGCATTAGCTCAAGTATGTACCTGAACTGACAAAGGTCGGAAAGATAGCTTTTATAGCAGCTGGTGAATAAGTCCTGGCGGCATCTGCTTCCAAAATCTAAATGTGATTATTCAGTGACTTCTATCTTTGCCTCACAACAGTGCTGACTGAAAGATCTCTAAGATGAAGAAAATTCATTTACACAGGCTGTAGGAGGTGGCTCATAAGTGCAGACACTGACTTCTGAATAAAAAGAATAAAATTAAGTTTTGGAGATGTCAAAATTATCTCTGTGTATGTTTAATTAATTCATATGTGTCATTTATCACTTTAAAACTGTGTATCTTGTATAACTTCAATTCATTTTTCATATAAGGTGTTAGGGTTCTTTGTAAGGTTTTTATTGATCCAGCTTACAGGTTTTCTTCTCAACAGATTGACAGGTTTTCTTTTCAACAGATTGACAGGTTTTCTTCTCAACAGATTGACAGGTATGCTGCGCTGGTGCCTATGAAGCTGGTTGATTGGGTCAAATCTGTTGTCCACATCCTTTTCTTTCTTCCATTGGTAACTCTACTGGTTGGAGAAACCAGATACTGTAAACCTTCCAATGTTGGTCATCTGTTATTCAGTCTTTTCTTTGTTATTTACCACCCGTGGCGATCTTTTGTGTGTGCTTATTTATTGTTTAAAGGAATAGGAAAAGACATTTCTTGTCTTTTTTTTTTTAGAATGGTTCTATTTTATGTGCTATTAATTTATAAATTTAGGTACCTCATCTTCTTGCTTTTTTTTTTTTTGGGTATAACTTTGATCAGCCTGTTACTCATATATTTTTATTTTGTTTCCTCTGTAGAGACACTAAAGATGATGGAGGATTATATTGTAAAGATCTTCTCCAAAATACCTAACAAGTGAGTAAGACAGATATTAGGCATGTTTTTGTATTTTTAAGTGATTATTGAAGTCTGTACATTTAATTCGCCTTTGTATTATGTACTTTTTGTTAACCTCTGTTATATAGGCCTACATTTTTTTTAACCTTACATTGTATTATACATTTTTTTTTGTATTAACTCTTTCAGTCCCAAGCAAAAAAGTGGGTTTGGCCCAAACAAAAATGGCCACCCCAGTGCGTTTTTATTGTTGTTGTTTGGAAAAATTTTTGTACAATGTTCATACACATAAATAACTTTGTTGCTGTACATAAAACTGAAGGTAAATGGATGTACTTTACTCTTGTGCTACAAGTATAAAAGCTTTCATTTAAAAATTATTAGTTATCCAAGGTAACATGGAGGCTGAAAGAATAAGCTGGTGAAAAATTAGAGCAAAAGTATTCATTAAAATTCTTCTATAATTGTTCCTCAGGAGAATATCCAAGGGTAAAGTTTCAAAATGTCACAAACACAAGTATTCTAACAAAGCACAATCTGTTCTTAGTCAATAAACACTCAGCAAATTGTCAATTTCACAGATTACAACAACAGGTCACATGGTTGTAAAAAAGAGGAAATGGCTACCCCATTGTGTTTTTGTTGTTTGGAAATAATTTTTAAAAATGTTCGTATGCACAAATAACTTTGTTGTTGTATATGAAACTGAAGGTAAATGGATGTACTTTACTCTTGTGCTACAAGTATAAAAGCTTTCATTGAAAAATTATTAGTTATCCAAGGTAACATGGAGGCTGACAGAATAAGTAGGTGAAAAATTAAATCAAAAGTATTCATTAAAATTATTCTATAATTGATCCACAAGAGAATATCCAAGGGTAAAGTTTCAAAATGTCATAAACAGAAGTATTCTAACAAAGCACAATCAGTTCTTATTTTTTTTAAAAACACTCAGAAAATTGTCAATTTCACAGATTGCAACAACAGGTCTCATGGTTATAAAAAAGAGGAAATGGCTACCCCAGTGTATTTTTATTATAGTTTGGAAATAATTTTTTTAAATGTTCATATGCATAAATAACTTTGTTGTTGTATATGAAACTGAAGGTAAATGGATGTACTTTACTCTTGTGCTACAAGTATAAAAGCTTTCATTGAAAAATTATTAGTTATCCAAGGTAAAATGGAGGCTGAAAAAAATAAGCCGGTGAAAAATTAGAGCAAAAGTATTCATTAAAATTCTTCTATAATTGTTCCTCAGGAGAATATCCAAGGGTAAAGTTTCAAAATGTCACAAACACAAGTATTCTAACAAAGCACAATCAGTTCTTAGTCAATAAACACTCTGGAAAGTGTTAATTGCACAGATTGCAACAACAGGTCACACTGTTGGGAAAAAGAAGAAATTTCAGTTTCTACATCAGAAAGATGGGTATTATAATATTATTTACACATGAATGATTGTTAGTAACTGCATCTTGTGCATAATTTAAATATTATATTATCAATAAAAATTATTAGTTAGTAAAATGTAAAATGCAAGGTAAAATGGAGGCTGAATAAGAAAGAAGCAGATGAAACAGTAGGTAAATTTGTAAAAAATATATACTTACCGTGCCGAGTTGCTCCTCTTCTGAATATAATCCTAGGAAAACACATAATCCGTAGGAAATCACAAAAGATCACTTTTTCTAAATATATTCACACTAGGGGGCCTATGTATAAACATTATTTTATAATTAAATCATAAGTAAAAAATTTAACAGAAAAAAAGTCCCTAGCATTTAAAAAAAATGAAAATTTCAAATTGTAAGCCCTATCAAACATAAATTAAAAGCCCTATCAAACATATTAGAAAAGGGAAAAGAATATTTTATTTACACAGCTTATTCATATCTAGGCAGACCCTTTATATATTGTTGCTTGTGATAAGCTACAAAGCAATTTTTTTTCAAAGGTGCAGTCTGCCCGTGCATCCTATACACACAAAGCTTGATCTGCGACGCTGCCTTCCATTGGCTCTACAATGAACACAGGCTCTGTCCTTTCCATCATATTCCACTAGATGTCTGGCTCAGATCATCCATTCCACTTTATTTCCTTTCATGGAGCGTTTAGAATTTTTGGGTGGACAACCTATTACACCGCCTGGTGTCAGCTCAGCAGCCTCTTTGGACAGATCCTCAATCAAACTCTGTTTAAAATCTTGAAGTGTTAGCTTCCTTTTTGTTGTCATACCTTCCTGACACAAATTGTAAAGGATGTGGGCATTTACCTGTGTTACTTCAATTAACCAGTGGTAAATCTTCTTCCACCACTTTCTGGTTTTACGGTTGTGCATACTGTAGTAACCAACCATTTGATCCATGCGGTCGCAGCCATTCATACTCATATTGTAGTCATCAACTACCTTTGGCTTTGTAACTTTAGTTAGACCCTTGCACTTCTCAACCGTTGAGACAGCTGATTTTGTTGAAACAAGTATGCAAGGCTTTTTAGCTTTTTTATCTATCCAAGCAACACATAATGTATTTTCTGAGTCTAAAAACCATTTCATCTTTTGATGGCAAAGCTTGAGATTTTTTATTTCAGGAGGGAAGCCGACACGGTTGACTTTCAGGGTTCCTGTATAATTATAACTGTGTGCAAGCAGATATTCAATCAGAGCTTTGGATGAATAAAATCAATCAGCAAAAATATGATGTCCTGATCTCAGTTGCTTCAAAAGAGTGCCGAACACTTTCACGGCATGAGCAGAACTGGGATCTAGACTAGGATCATAGGCTGTATTTTTCCCAAAATAAATTTTCAAATTGAAAACATAACCTGTTATTGAATCACATATTCCAAATGTTTTGATATGGTATTTGTGAGGCTTGGTTGCATTGAATTGTTTGTGCCTAAACTTACCTTTCCATTCTATAACCTCATCAATACAAACATCTTCAAATGGATAGAAAGCATTCTGAAATTTGGTCAATAGCATCTCAACAAATGGCTCAATTTTAGCTGCGTCCTGATCTTCTGGTTCACAAACATGCAGCATACTGTGATAAACAGTTTGAAAACGGTTTCTCGAAAACATCTCGTGGTACCAAGGGGTATAAAAATTTCCTGCCGTAGTCCTTGATTTTTGGTCTTCAGTCCAGTCCCATCGCAATCATTACAGCTGTAAACTTGAGCCATTCATAATAAGTGAGTGGTGTCCATGAAGCAAACAATGAATACTTTCTATGTGGTTTGTTTGTTTCAACAACTTTTGCAGCATAGGAATTAATGCTGGTTATCAAAGTGCTAACAACAGCATCTTCCATGTAAAAGTTTTAAAAATCAAGAGGTGTTTGCAAGCTATACAGAGCTGGATTTATGTTCTGTTTTGTCTGGCGAAAAGTAAAATTTGCTTTAATTTCTCCAGTCGCCACTGAATGCCAAACCGCATTGTTTGTATTAGGCCTACTTACAAAATCAACATTCCCATCCCTCCTGACTCATTTTTTTTTTGGTTCGGATACATTACTTGAATTTATTACAGTCTGATTACATGCTCCTGTATCCATAACTTCATTATCTACATCAGACCTCCTATTATCTTCCTCGGTTCCTGAGGAGTCAATATCAGGCTCCTGCTGTGCATAAATACTACATTCAGAATCATTATCACTATCAAAAATGTCTTCAAATAACTTCCTAGCTTGATCTGACGTTAATCCTCTAGGTCTGTTCGAAGCAGTGGGCGTGGCCATTTTATCTGAGAAAATATTCGTTAAAAATTGCTTTAAAAAATCTTAAATTAATATCACCACAAATTCACGTTCACTCTTAAACACACGAGGTATTTAAAAAAATGTACTTCCTGTCGGAAATGACATTTTGGGTTGTTTTGGGTTGTTAAAATTAGAAAACAGCTCTGGAAAGCAGCAAAAGATATGAAGTCAGATTTAACATCAAACCTCCCATTATCATCATCAATTTTCTATGACTCGACATTAGGATCTGACTAGCTTCCATTACTATTTGAAGAACTGCTACAATGTGAATTATTATCACTATCTAGAATTTCTTCAAATAACTTTCTAGCTTGCTTTGACGTTAATTTGTGAGGTCTGCCAGAAGTAGTGGGTGTGGCCATTTTATGTAATGAAATAAGCACTTAAAAAAAATTAAAAATTAATCACTTAACACAGGACACGTATCTTTCAGGGCAAAAGTCCAAAATGGATTGCTATACTTTAAGAAAATAGCGTTTTTGGGTTGTTAAAATTAGAAAACAGCTTTAGAAAGGATCAAGAGGTACGAAAGCCGATTTAATGTTGATCAGGCCAAATGGGTCTAGAAGGAAGTACGATGTATCCGCTCTTGGGACTTAAAGAGTTAAATTCATTTCTGTAACCCTGCAAACAGATATTTAAGAAGAGGAGCGGCAGTACATTTTAAGTCAAAATAGGACACAGACGGAAGTTGGGATTGCCTACGTTCTGATAATTTATATTCTCCTGAATCTTAGCTCTTAGTATCCGGCTCGCCAGGTGAAGTGGCGCCTAATTGGTACCAAATGTACGGCTCTCCCTCTGAAGTGGCGAGGCCAGTAAGTCTCTATCGGCAAGGAGTTAATGAAAAATTGTCGATGTTTTATCCAATCCAATATTTTAGTCACTTCCTGTATTCAACCTGTTTACAATTTTAGCATGGTGTATTTTTTTTATTAGTTACTACGTTAGATTTTTAGTACCTTTGTTCGGCTTTTGATCGTAAACAAATTTTTTTCTAACCAAAATCGCTTCATCTTCAAACGATTGTAAGCAAAGGTTATCGGCGGTGCAAGCAGCACGACTTATTTCTTCTTGGATCGAACATGAGGATGATCAGTTATCGAGTGAAGATGAAAGTTCAGATTCAGAATATATTTTGCCCAGCGAAGATATATGTAATCAAAACACTGAATCAGATGAGAAGGGGGCGTTTCCCCTAGCTGGTTCTGTCAGTAGTACTAGTACTAGAAATTCCAGGCCAGTGAAAAGACAACAAGGAGAAGGTAAAGCACCCATGAAGAAAAGATTAAGAGAAGATAGGCCTACATCTAGATCACCCCATAGAGAAGCAGAACCCACAAGTACTGATGGTAACTGTCACAGCATATATATTCTGCGAAATTTTATATTGGTCACGCTGAAACTGACAACACTGATATGAATAAAAAAACCTGTTTGGTCAGCTGACTGGAAGGGGAAGTGAACGCTAATTTTGGCGTGATAAGGGAGTGTGTTACTGACCATTGGCCAGGGAGGTCGTATGTATGTTCCCCTGTCAGCATTCTGCTGGGACTTGGATGCCATGGTTGTTCATTGACAGAGTTTGTCATTTATTCTTATGGTCAGGATTAGTTTGCATAATTCTAAGTGATGGTGCAGTTTTTCTAGTGGTTTTTTCCTTAGACCATCGTTGATAAGTCAGTTGCATTTAGGCATGGCTTTGTCATAGTGTAAGACTGAGCTAGTGAGCGAAAGTCATAGTGATGGTGATTTGGTAGGATATATACTTGCGAATTTATTGTGATAATGCTAGATTGAGTTGTCGAAATTGGCATTTCTATTTTGCATCCATTATATTTATTGCTAGCCGTGTGTGGCTTCTGTGTGTGCATTATGATTAAAGGGGAAACTTGCCTGCTGAAGATGTTATAGTTAATTATTGTCAGCTAGTCTTTGTTGTGGTCATACTCTTGGATAATGAGCCTTGATAGTATTATCAGTATGATCCATATGATGTTGGTGGTAAATCCACAACATTACTAGCTCTTGACATCTGGGTGACTCATCTATGTTATAGGCAGTGGGGCCAGTGACTCTGTAATATTTGTGTCATTTTGATAGCGGACAGTTGCAGGCTTGTCCATTCTTTTGGCCGTGGGGCCTGTATGGTGTAATATTTATTCCCAGCTAGCTGACGTAATTAATTTCATATTATTATATAGCAAGGCCTTAGAGCCTATGTTGGCTATAATCAGGCCATTAGGAATTGTGCACACAGTATACTGTGTTGGCGCCTTCATTTTTTTTCTGTCAACTCACGGGAGTGAGTTGTTTTTGTTCGTCCAGTGGAAGGTCAGTGTGTGTGTCAGTCTGTTACAGTGTTGTTTACGGACGTTTGACCTGACCTCGATTACGGGCTCTGACCTACTTCCAGTTTCGCAGTAGTGATGGCTATTTTTCAGTCTATCGTCGATGAAATATTTTACAGTTGAGTTTCAAGTTGTTTGCTCTGGTATTTTTGCAAGTCTATGTACGATTGTTAAATTGATAGGCTAGTGTTACAGCATGCGTCAGGATGGTCAGTTTGGTGTATCTCTTGAGTCTTTTTGGTGGTTGTTGACAGTGATCCAGGTGGAGCAGCGGAGCTTGGGTGTTGGTACCATCTAGCTAGATTGGCCCAGACGGCAAATGGAGTGTCAGATGGGAGATAGATTGGTCAACCTTGGTATTAGGGTGGAAGGAGACGGTTGTTAGGAGTTTGTAGTCGATAGGAGGTTGTTAGGGTTGTTGGTACCTTAAGTCACCGTGTTGGACTGCTGGTCTTGTCATTATTACTCAGATGTGCCCAACCAGGGGTGAAAGCCGACGCCTGTGATGTTTCCGTACCATGCAGACGGGCCCGACCAGGGGTGAATTCTGATGTGCAGTGTGTCCTGTCGACTTGTGGGAGTCCAGTGGATGCCACTTTGTAGACTGCTGTGATCTGTGGAGTGTGGTGCAGCGTGATTATCATTGTATAGAACACATATAGAACAGTGCCAATGAACTTATACGTGCTTATCTAACGGATAGACTGGTGTTAGTAGCTGTGCAGCTGGACTTGGAAAAAGTAGACAGTTCTGTGTATATTGTTGACAGGGCTGTGTGAGCACCGTAGAGAACAGTATATTCATCGAGGAAAGTATTTGACACTCAGACTTTCATAGAAAACTGTTTCCTGGACTGAGATTCTTGTGGATTATACGTTTTCAAGTGTGGAGTCTTGTTTGTGCTGTTTTTCATTATGCATCACCAGTGTTGAGGAAGCGTCTATTTCAAGTGCCGTTGGACCTTCAAGTTAAGTTTTTGTTTGTATTTTTGTATAATGTGGTATATTGATATTTTCGTGTTTTCTCTTTAAACTCTAAATTTTCTTTTCTGTCTTTCTATCTGATCTTTTAGATTTGGATAGGTCTGTCTATTTAGTTGTTTCTTCGAACTTGCTTCTTAGTTATTTGTTGTTTTTCTTTCCTTTTGTTTTGTTATGTTTCTTTGTTTTCCTTGTAGAACTTAGTCTGTATTTATATATCTTAATACATTATAGAATAATTTTACTTATAATTTATTTAGTTTATTTTCACTGAAGTTATCGGATAGTGCTTGGTGTGGAAGATAGCTCTCAGCACTTCATTGTTAAGTGTAGTTTTGTTTAGTCTATTGTGTAATTCTATATGTGTGTGTCCAAGGGAGGAAGGGTGGTGAATTTAATCCATTTTTGGCCTACTTGTGGGAAACGAGTGGATTAGACCGATTCTTGATAGGTTGTGGCTGTGTATGTTTAGTGGTGGAGTTAGGCAGAGGAATTTCCTGCAACTGCCCTACTTAACATTCCAAGCCCTGTTGGTGTTAGGTGTATTCGTGTAGTTTGTATTTACGTTGTCGTGTACATTCAGTAATTCTTTTGTGATGTTTAAGTGGTGTATTCTCTTGTTTCATCTGGCTATCTTGTAAATACGTTTACATGTACCCCCCTTGTTTTCGTTTGTGCGCAGTCATGTAATGTATATTTTTATCTACCTCTACTTTTTGTGGTCTATCATTTTCTTCCTCGTGACTGAGTTTTTGTTTTTGTAGTGTGTGTGGGTTTCTTGAGAAGTGATATCTATATTTAGTGTTATTACTGCATATTTTGTAACCAGAGAGTTATCTACTTATATAAGTGAAGAGTTTACAGTACATACGATTGAGTAAGTGCATAGAAAATCTATAGCAAGAGATAATACTACTCTATATTGTGAGAACTGTGAGTGTACACCATGGATCTACAGGCTTTCATTCAGATTGGGAAAGAATATGGGTACACTGCCAAAGAATTAAGTGACTATGCCAAAGCTGAATTTTATTCAGTTGAAAATCAAAAAGCTTTAAAGGAGAAGGAAAAGAAAGAAAAGGAGGAGAAGGAAAAGAAAGACAAGGAGGAGAAGGAAAAGATTCAGAAGCAGGAGAGAGAGATCCGAGCTGAAGAGTTAGAGCTAAAAAGGAAAGAAGCTGAATTACAAGAAAAGAAGATGAACGAGGATAAAGAATTACAAGAAAAGAGGATGAAAGAAGAAAATGAGTGGAAGCAGAAAGAGTTTGAATTGAATGAAAGGCAGTTGAGAGAAGATAAAGAGTTACAAGAAAAGAAGATGGAGAGAGAGAACTGCAAGAAAAGAAGATAGAGAGAGAACTGCAAGAAAAGAAGATAGAGAGAGAACTGCAAGAAAAGAAGATAGAGAGAGAGTTAGAGTTAGAGAAGGAGAGAATGAGAATAGCTCTGGAGGAGAAAATGATGAAGAAGGAAATACAATTAAAGAAATTGGAAGTGGGTGCGAGTGGTCAGAACTCGAATCCTGGTGGGGCTCATCGTCCTTTTAGGCTGCGTCTGCCAAATTTTAATGAGAAAATAGACAGTTTAGATTTCTTCCTTGAAAGATTTGAGGCCGTATGTGTGGCTTATAAGGCTGACAGAGATCAGTGGCCATCTCTGCTATCGACGCTGCTAGTGGGGCCTACGATGGAGACTTTTTATAGCCTCCCATTAGAGGAAAGGGCCGATTACGACAAAATAAAGGAGAGGTTGCTCCGGAAATTCCGTCTGACTGCTGACGGTTACCGGACATGTTTTAAAAATGTGATGCCAAGCGCAGACCAGGACTTCGAGGATTTTATCTCAAAGATCAAACTTCTATTGAATTGATGGATCGAAATGGAGGGAATTCCTAAGGATTATAATGGCTTGCTGGACTTAGTGCTACGAGACAAAGTGTTGTCCTCGTGTTCTAGTGAGTTGGTTGCGTTCTTTCAGGAACGTCAGCCAAAGGATATTGAGTCCATGGCCCAATTGGGGCACCATTATGTCCTTGCCCATCCGGGCAAACCTATTCAGAAGTCTGGTCTGTCAGATGACATAGTTGCCAGTGTTGGCAAAGTTCAGCGCCATCCTTGGTGAAACCAATCAGACAGAGGCCAGGAGCAGAAGTATGAGAAGCCTTCCAGCCCCTATCAACCACGTCGGGGTAGCTATGGGAATTTTCGTTCTCATAGGAACGGTCGGCCGAGGTGGCAGAACTGACAATATGATAGTTATAGCGACGAAGGGGAGCGACAAACGCAAAAGCAGGTGCGCTTCAAAGACCCTCAGGACGAAGACCGGTTTTGGTATAAAACCAAACATCCGAAGCAGAGGAGTGGTTCCTCAGAGTCGATCTTCTGACTCTGATGCGGGATCTTCGTTATCGAAAAGCTCCAACAAAATTACTCGCGATGAGAAGAAGAAAGAGTGCATGTGTTCCAATTGTAGTGGCAAGAATCATTGTGCTGACAAGTGTTCCACCCCGATTGAACACGTGAATTCCACGTTTGTGTTAGACACTATTAACGATGAGGACCGTGCGGGGTGTCGCCCTCTGTTCCATGCAAACGAGAGAATAATGCTTCAATGCGGGCATGTGGCACCATGTCTGTCAGCAGTCCATGAGACTTGCAAGGTGATTCTCCACGAAAGCAAGGTGGAGAATAGACCAGTCAGAGTGTTGAGGGACACTGGGTGTACCACAATTGGGGTTCGTCGTTCGTGCATCGACGACTCCTGCCTTACAGGCAAAACTGTAAAGCGCACCACGTTCGGGGGCAAAGTTGAGACTTACCCCCAGGCGTGCATTAATGTGGACACCCCATTCATAACAGGTAGAGTCTACGCGTTTGTCCTGGAGAACCCAATTGCAGATTTGATCGTCGGCAATGTATGCGGGGTGCATAGTGCCATGGGTGTAGCTGGAGCAGAGGCTCAGCATCACCAAACTTCCAATGGGGATGACCAAAAGGTACTTTGTAGACATATTTCATGGCAAGTACCAAATGACATGACTAGGAGCAGTAGGGACTTATACGAAAGTCCGAAAGCTAGTGATTGCACAGTTTGGGTGCATAATGTGCCACTGAGTGCTAGTTGGCGCACACTCGGACGAGTGTTTGATGAGGTTGTGCCGGTTAGGTTTGTGGAAGTATTGTCGTTACGCAACAATACCAAAATGGCACGGATGACTTTTTCGAATAGTTGGGGTGCATGTAAGGCAGTTAGGCAGAAGCATATGTCCTTGCTTCAAAACCATCTGCTTATAGTCCAGCATTAGCTAGGGTTAGATTTCGGATTCGGGTTCAGTAAGATGTTTAGGTCGATGTGAACCGAACCTGAGAGGCTCTGACCAATGTCCCCAGTTCTATTCTGATATCAATATGAGGAATTTGTAAAGATTGTGAGATTTCTTGCGATGCTTATTTATGCTATGACATGTTATGAAATTGTAGAGATTATGTAATGCTTTACAATGCATAGTTATGCTGTATTATGCTATGTCCTGCTTTGTATTAATGTAGCATGATGCCATAAAGGCATACTGTAGGCAGGCACGCTGTGGGCAGGTACACTGTAGGCAGGCATACTGTAGGCAGGTGTGCTATAGGCAGGCATATTGTAGGCAGGTGCGCTGTGGGCAGGCATGCTGTAGGCAGGTTCGCTGTAGGCAGGTGCGCTGTGGGCAGGCATACTGTAGGCAGGTGCGCTGTAGGCAGGCATGCTGTAGGCAGGTGCACTGTAGGCAGGCACACTGTAGGTAGATACACTGTATGCATGCATTTATCAGAGACCTATGGAATATGATGGTTTTGGTAATTTTTAAGGGTCATGCATTTTGCTATGCCATGTTTTGTAACTTATATGTCATGGTGCCAAAAAGGCAATTTGTTATGTAATTATATCTATGAATGTACTATTTATGATGTAATATACCAGGGTTCCCTTCAGGCGATCATTGTCCTCTCAAGGCTGCGTGTGGTCCCGGTTGCCGGGTCCTCCCAGCGCAGTGGAGGCAGAGAATGGGTGCTGTGCCTGTACCAGATTGCTCTTTTTCGCGGACCTTCGGTCCCGAGAAAAATTTTGGCTGGACAGACGTCTCGGTAGCGAAGAGGTTGTATAGCGACAGTACACACGAGGGCAAGTTCGGGGCACAGCGGAGTGATCAACCGCTTGCTTGTCACATTGATTACGGAAACAACAATTAATATTCTGTTGTACCAATAAACGCCTTTTGGCGTAACGGAACAATGGATAATTTCTTGTTGCCCTAAGACGCCGCAAGGCGTAATGGCCACTGACTGCTTGGTCGGTCTTTGGCTAAGGACGGAAGAAGAAGAATACCAGGGTTGTACAGTCGTTGTTATTTTTCACGACTACCAGCACCTGGGATGGTCTGGTTTATGCTCATATTGTATTTAGTACACAGGGTAATAAAGCATGAATGACTTTGGCATTCTCTAACTAGATGAGGAGGTGCCATCTTGGCATATTGTTCGTCCATACTCCGAAGGGGGTTGGGTGTGACTCCTCCTGTGGAAGAAAACTTCGTTTTCTTTCTTAAGGCGGGGTGGATGTCACAGCATATATATTATGCGAAATTTTATATTGGTCACGCTGAAACTGACAACCCTGATATGAATAAAAAACCCGTTTGGTCAGCTGACCGAAAGGGGAAGTGAACGCTAATTTTGGCACGATAAGGGAATGTGTTACTGACAATTGACCACGGAGGTCGTATGTATGTTCCCCTGTCAGCATTCTGCTGGGACTTGGATGCCATGGTTGTTCATTGACAGAGTTTGTCATTTATTCTTGTGGTCAGGATTAGTTTGCATAATTCTAAGTGATGGTGCAGTTTTTCTAGTGGTTTTTTCCTTAGACCATTGTTGATAAGTCAGTTGCATTTAGGCATGGCTTTGTTATAGTGTAAGACTGAGCTAGTGAGCGAAAGTCATAGCGATGGTGATTTGGTAGGATATATACGTGCGAGTTTATTGTGATAATGCTAGATTGAGTTGTCGAAATTGGCATTTCTATTTTGCATCCATTATATTTATTGCTAGCCGTATGTGGCTTCTGTGTGTGCATTATGATTAAAGGGGAAACTTGCCTGCTCAAGGTGTTATAGTTAATTATTGTCAGCTAGTCTTTGTTGTGGTCATACTCTTGGATAATGAGCCTTGATAGTATTATCAGTATGATCCGTATGATGTTGGTGGTAAATCCACAACATTACTAGCTCTTGACAGTAATACAAGTACAATGAATGAGGAAATTAGGTGGAATGAAGTTGATGCTGGCTCAACACAAAATGCTTTCTGCTTTGTACCACTTCATGCTAGGATTACAGGTGTGAATCCAAATATTATACCTGATGATTCTTCTGCATTTTATTGTCTCAAAGCTCTTTTAACTAATGAGATTATAGATGAGCTTACTGTTTCTATAAATGAATATGCTGATCGACTCTGTCAGTCAAATTCAGAAACGGCGACAAAAAGATCTGTCTATCAAAACTGGTATCCAGTTACATCTCCAGAATTGTGCAAGTTTTTTGCTGTGATAATAGCAATGGGGATTGTGAAAAAACCAGCCATTAGTGATTATTGGTCTAATGAAGGCTTTATGCAAACTCCCTGGTACAGATAAATGTTTACACGGGATAGGTTTCAGATGTTATATCACACGATGTTTCATGTGAGTGATGTAGACGCACAAAGTAAAGCATAGATCAAATCATTTCTACAGAAAATGTTATCTAGATTCCAGGAAGCATTTTACCCTTACAAGGAGCTGTCTTTGGATGAAGTGGTAATTGGGTGGAAAGGCAGATGGGCTCACAAAATGTTCAGTGCCTCTAAACCCAAAAAATATCATGTGAAGACATTTGGTCTTTGCGACAGTAGCACAGGGTATGTAGTAAATTTGTTGATATACTTTGGGGCCAATACTTCTTATAGTCCAGATATTGATGTAAATAGCCAGCAAGCCATCAAAGTTTTTGACACTTTGCTACAACCATGTGGAAAAGGTCATCACATCTATGCTGATCGATATTACACAAGTGTGCTGTTGCTTCAATATCTGAATAACAGGAGTCATTATTTCACTGGGACTGTCAACGTTAATCGAAAGAACTTCCCAAAAGAGCTGAAAACTACACAGCTAATGCATATGGAAATGAAATGGTATATTTGAGCAAGAAAAAAGTTTTTTATGTGTAATGTTTAGGGACAAAAAAGAAAAAAACCATGCATTCTTGTTTCAAGTTGCGCAACAGTGGAAAGCAAGGACATCAATCGCTTTGGTGAAACAAAAAATAAACCACTGATGATTTATTATTACAATCAACGCATGACTGAATGTGACAGAGTGGACCAAAGCATTGTAACATATGGCACATTTAGCAGAAGAACAAGAAAGTGGTGGAAAATTTTCTTCTGGATTTTTGATATAGCTCAGCTCAATGCGTATAAATTATTTGCACTGTCAAGAACAACAAATGCCAAAAAACAGAGCCTTCTTCAATTTAAAAAAGAACTTGTCAGTGAGCTGTCTCTTGTTGCTGCTGTGGATTTCCAGCAAATTCCTCCCAGGATTGGACATGGCAATCAAGTGAACAATCCAGTCAACAGACTAGGAGGAATACACCATTTAATTAAAAAATCAAAATTTCATTGCAACTGTGTCGTTTGCGGCACCCCTCAAGTAGGGGTCAGGACATCCTTTTATTGTGAAGGATGCACAAATAATCCCCATCTACATCCAAATAACTGTTTTGCTGCTTATCATGAAAGGAAATAGTTTGTGGTAAATATCAGTTGTGTATAAAGTGTGTACATAGTTTATTTTCGTCATGATTTTTCAATATGTGACCTGAACATTTCAAAAGAAAACATTTTTATTTATTATTCAAAACAACTGAAAGTTGTCTGTGTTCCGTATAATTGGATGAAAGTGGTTCTAGAAGTTCAAGGCTTCCAAATTGGATTATTTTTGTGGGTAAGTACAACTTTTTTCCAATTTTTTTATATTTTTTAATTGTTCTGCACTCATTACTGTATGTGTTGCATGCATGTTTAACAATTAAGTTAGGTGCATGTCAAAGGGGTTTCATTTCTCTATATTTAGATATATAACACTTCATGTTATCATTATAAATAAATTATTTAATGCAAAATCAGTAACGGTAGTCATGTCTGTAAATAAAGGTTAAAATATTTGTGCGCTTTATCTAGATATACCAAAAAAATTCAAATTGTGATAAAAACGTTATTTGTGCTCAGAAACAACTCCAACTTTCCTACATTATTTGAAAATGGATGTACTTTAAAATGAAAGTAGGTTTAGGGGTAGAAGTTTATCAGAATTAATTAAACATATTGATATGGACAATTTTTTTTTCAGTTTTTTAATCTTTTTAAATTTTCTGCATTCATTACTGCATATGTTGCATGCATGTTTAAAATCATTGAATAATTCAGTTAGGTGCGTCAAAGGGGTTTCATTTCTCTATATTTAGATATATAACACTTCATGTTATCATTATAAATAAATTATTTAATGCAAAATCAGTAACCGTAGTCATGTCTGTAAATAAAGGTTAAAATATTTGTGCGCTTTATCTAGATATACTAAAAATATTCAAATTGTGATAAAAACTTTATTTGTGCTCAGAAACAACTCCAACTTTCCTACATTATGTGAAAATGGATGTACTTTTAAATGAAAGTAGGTTTAGGGGTAGAAGTTTACAAGAATTAATTATACATATTGATAAGTACAATTTGTCCCCATCGAGGCCAGCTCCTTGACGTGAAGATGGGGCTCAAGTACAGCCATCAGCGGCTGAAAAACCAAGACTGGCCAGGCCCTCCTACACTCGAGCAAGACCACAGTCTGCCCTAGCAAGTCAAGGTGCTGAAGACGGAGGTAACCAGCCAAGAGGCGCACCACAGCAATCAGGATGCCACGCACATGCGCTATGGAAGTATGCCTATATCTGCAAAACGTTATGGCACCCGCCCTGTGACGGACACCCAGGCAGGCGCAGTGCCGGGCCCTCTGCCTTGAAAGAGCCCAACCCCTACTACTGGGGGTCCTTCTCAGTTGCCCCGTGGAGCCAGGAGACATGAGAATAGAGCTACTGGCCAAGCAAAGAAAAGACCATTTAAAATAATGCACTGGAATGCTGAAGGCGTCAATAGTAAAACAGATGGCTACAGCAAAAAATTAGAGCTCGAAAATATCTTGAATGAAGAGCAAGTAAATGTATGTTGCTTGCAAGAAACCCACCTCAACAAGGACATAGCCTTCAAAATCAGAGGCTACCAGTGCTACCAATCTGACCGAATAGACAGGCAAAAGGGTGGAATACTGACACTTGTGAGGAATAACATCAGCGCATGTCAGCTTGAAACATATATGGAGGGAGCGGAATACCAGATGCTTCATCTCAGGACAAAAAGTTCAGAATTCCACCTGCTCAACTACCACTGTCCGAGCGACCGCCCACTGGCACTAGATACAATCCCAGCAAAAGAAAGACTGATTGTATGCAGAGACTTCAACAGCCACTCACAGAGCTGGGGCTATGATCACATGGACAGGAGAGGTGAGGAGCTTGAAAACTGGCAGGATGACAATGGGCTTATCCTGATTAACCAGCCAATCGACCCACCAACCTTCTACTCGAGATCATGGCACACCACCTCTACACCAGACCTGGCATTCCACTCACCCGGCCTGGATTGGAACACCACACGCGTTGTAGGGAAACAACTTGGAGGCAGCGACCACCGGCCAGTCTTCCTAATTGTGGAAAATGAACTTGTCAAGGAGAGCAGCACTCTCTCTAGGTGGAACTACAAGAAGGCAGACTGGACAATGTACCAGCACCGTACTAGTATACTGGCTAGAGATCTGACTGTAGACAAAGACATCAATAAGCTAGTCGATGAATTCAGCAGATGCATATTACAGGCTGCTCGTGAAACAATACCTAGAGGGGCTCGTAAGCACTACAAACCATATTGGAATAGTGAACTAGAGCAGCTGCACAACGACGTGGAAACATCTCGAAAGCAGGCAGAGACCAGTCCATGCCAAGAACACCACAATAACTACCAGCAAGCTAAGGCCAAATTTCAGAGGGCCAAGTTGCAGGCCAGGCGAAGAAGCTGGAAGGAGAAAACAGAGTCCTTGAACTTCGAAAGAGATACGAGGAAACTGTGGAAGCTGGTAAAACAACTTAACGATGAAGGTACAGGGAGAAACTCGAGGATTGCTCTGTACGAAGATGGAAACATCCTCATGGGAAAACAGGCAGCCGATCACTTTGCAGACTCCTTTGCTAAAGACAACAACATCGAAGTTAGCCCAGAGAAGCAACAGGAGACTCGTGAGAAACAACAATACGCAGGACGAGATGGAACCATACCTGAAGTTATGGTGGCACCAATCACATTCAGAGAACTGGAGCTTGCAATATCCAAATTGAAAATGAGAAAGTCGCCAGGAGTCGATGGAGTGTCCAATGAAATGATTAAGAACTTGGGAACTGCAGCAAAAACAAAGCTGCTGCAGATCTTCAATATCTGTTGGAACTCAGGCAGAGTTCACGGACCTGGAGGGAAGCAATCATGATACCACTTCTAAAACCAGGAAAAGACAGTTCCACGGCCTCCAGCTACAGACCAATCAGCCTTACAAGCAGCCTCTGCAAAACAATGGAACGTATCATCAACCTCAGGCTACAGTGGTACCTTGAAAGTGAAAACCTTCTTGTATCACAGCAGGCGGGCTTTAGGCAGTGTTATTCCACAGAAGATCAGGCAACTTACCTTTCTCAAGAGATTGAGGATGCGTTCCAAGATAGGAAACTGGTACTAGCAGCATGGATAGATCTAAGGAAAGCATTTGACAAGGTTTGGAAAGAAGGGCTTCTGAAGAAACTGAGAAATTGTAGAGTGAATGGTAAGATGTACAAATGGGTGAAAGCATACTTGCATAACAGAAGAGCCCGAGTACAACTAGATGGCCTCAAGAGTAAGAAAATTCTACTGCATCGTGGCATCCCTCAGGGAGGGGTTCTGTCCCCTACACTTTTCCTAGTCTACATCAACGACCTGGTTGCTGAACTACCACATGGAATGAAAGTGGCAATGTACGCTGATGACCTGGTAATATGGTGCACAGATGAGCATGCAACAGTGGCCACCAAACTGCTACAAAGAGCTATAGATGCCTTAACCTCATGGGCAAATAGATGGTGTGTCAGCATCAACACAGACAAGTGCAGCACTACGCTCTTCACCCTCTCTCCCAAACAAAAAGCTGGTGTCATCAAGATAAACGAAGAGCTCCTGAGAGAAGATAAACAACCCACCTATCTCGGAGTTACATTCGATGATAGGCTGACATGGAAGCAGCACATCAACAAGGCAGCAACAAAGGCCAGGAGGAAGTTAGCTATCCTGAGAAAACTAAGTGGAACCACATGGGGAGCCAGTGGGAAAATACTTAGTAAAGTTTACCAGCAGGGCATACGACCACACCTGGAATATGGGTCAGCTGCGTGGTGTCCAGCATCAAACACCACATTACAAGAGCTAGATAAGGTGCAAAACCAGGCGCTTAGAGTCATCACGGGGGCAATGAAATCAACGCCTATAGTGGAGATGGAGAAAATGGGGAGGATACAAGCACTGAGAGAACGCAGAGACACGAAAGTGCTAACACAGGCAGAAAAGTTCCTCTGTATGCCAAGCCATCCAATGAAGGACAGATTCCAAAACCTAGCAATGGGGTGACTGAAAAGAAGCAGCTTTATCCACCAGGCCAAACGATTTTGTAGACAAACCTCAGACCTGCCTGAAGTTAACAGCCCCCTAAAGTCTGTGCCAGAACAAACCCCTTGGAGAGAGGAGCATGGACTACCAGTACACATCCACACAAAAGTGAAAGGAATATTCGACAGGGATGAACAGAACAGCGTGCAACGTAGGACAGTCACTCTCAGTTTCCTGGATGATGAATACCCACAGGACCTCTGGGTCCGAGTATACACGGATGGGTCAGCACAGAATGCAGTAAAGAATGGAGGAGCAGGAGTGTACATAGAATACCCAAACAACACTAGGGATACGGTCAGAGCACAAACGGGGAAATTTTGTAACAACTATGATGCAGAAGTCCAGGCAATCAAGGTGGCAACTGAGAAACTACTGAACACTAATCTCGGTCCACAGCCTGTGGTATTCCTGACAGATGCAAGATCAGCACTCCAAGCACTTCAGTCCAGAAAATTGCCAGGCATACAAGCCCTATTTTCTGAACTGTGCAACCAGCGCAGGGTCACCATGCAGTGGATACCATCTCATTGTGGAATACCAGGAAACGAGAGAGCAGACGGACTGGCTAAAGAAGGTACTGCAGACGAGCAACCGGATGTACCAGTTACGTACCATCAGAAGAAAATGATGATCAAATCAATCAGAAAGCGACCAACACCAACGCAGGATGACTACCAAGCTATGAACAGATCAGAACAAATAGTCATTCTGCGCCTCAGAACAGGACAGAACCGCCTCCGCAGCCACATGTATACAAAATTCAAGATTGGCAATTCAGCCATGTGTACATGTGGACAGGCACCCCAGACTGCGGAGCACATACTTCAAGATTGCCCCGAATATGATATATTGAGGCAAACCCACTGGCCCAGAGAAACATCACTGGAAGCAAAACTATATGGACCTCTGTATGAACTACAAAAGACAGTGAAGTTTATACAAGAAACAACATTGCAGATATAGACAATATAGTTCAAGCGAACGAAAGAAGAAGAAGAAGAAGTACAATTTGTTCCTCAATTTTTTCAATTAAAAAATTTTTCTGCATTCATTACTGTATATGTTGCATGCACTTTTAACACCACGTAACAATTAAGTTAAGTGCATGTCATAGATGTTTCATTTTTCTACATTTTAATATATAACACTTTATGTTATCATTATAAATAAGTTACTTAATGCAAAATCAGTAACGGCAGTCATGTGCGTCTGCCAGCTATGATGGTGTGCATGTCCTCTTGCTTGCTACGAGTAAGCAGATCTTGGTTAGTGATGGTATTTGGCCAAAAGATTCGATAAATTTTTCTTAGGCATGTTGTGTGAAAAGAGGACAATTTCGACATTTCCTTCTCTGTAACTCTCCAGCATTCCGCACCATAGAGAAGCACAGAAAGCACACAGCTCTGATATAATCTTAATTTTGTGCTTGTGCTGTATTGGGAGGACTTCCAGATGTTGTTTAGGCTAAAGAAGGCTGTTCTTGCCTTATTCATTCTGACATTGATGTCTCTGCCTGCCCCGCCGTCTGGTGTTACTATGCTTCCTAGGTATGTGAAGGTATCTGTCTGTACCAATTGCTGATTCCTTACTGATATGGGCTCAGGGTTGCTCACATTGAGTGTCATGACCTCAGACTTCTTTAAATTGATATTCAAGCCCACCTGCTGGCTAAACTTATTAAGTCTATCCGTTTTTTCCTGGATGTGTTGATGTGAATGTGCTAGTAGTGCAATGTCATCTGCATATTCCAGATCTTCCAATGTAGAAAATGTTGTCCATCTTATTCCTCTTGGACTGCCCTCTGTTGTCTGGCGCATCACCCAGTCTATGACTGTTAAAAATAGAGTGGTTGATAAGGGGCATCCCTGTCGTACTCCTGTCTTCACCTCAAAGGTTAGGTTGCTCTGCCCAACACTACACGTAAAGTTGGCATAGAGGCTTTTTATGATTGACACTATGCAGCTTGGAATTCCATAAGCCCTCAGTATTTTCCATAAACTGTCCCTATGTATGCTGTCGAAAGCCTTTTCAAAATCAACAAAATTAATGTAAAGCTGTCTTTGCCATTCTGAGCACTGCTCTATAATGTTCCTGAGAGTGAATATATGATCTACACATCTCCTGTTCTTTCTAAATCCTGCTTGTTCTTTCCTCAGTTTGTGGTCTACTGCCTTTGAAATTCTCTGTATAATTATCCTGCCTAGTATTTATCTGGGAACTGAGAGAAGAGTGATTCCTCTCCAATTATTGCAGTCTGCAAGATCTCCCTTCTTGGGCAATTTGACAATTATTCCTTTGTTCCACTCTGATGGTGTTGTCCCCGTTTTCCAGACTTGTGCAAATAGTGGTTCTAATAGTTCTGCTGCTAGCTCAGGGTCTGTCTTAAATAGCTCTGCATTTAAGTTATCATGGCCCTGAGCTTTGCCGTTTTTTAACCCTTTGATTGCTGTGATGATTTCTTCTTTGCGTGGAATGTCTGTATTCACATCTAGATCGTTTTCCGCTTCAGGAACATTCAATTGTGTCTCTGGTGGTTTGAGCATGTATACTAAGAGTTAATATGTTAAAGTCATTTGTCAGAACACATTTTAAAAGTAGGTGTATTTTGATTTTGCAAATTGTATTTTCTAAACAAATTTTTCTTTTCCTATAAAGCTAACCATGAATTTCTCAGAGCCCTGTTGTGTATTACTTATTTTCTTATATTTCCTAAACTTGCTTTTCTTAGTTATTCAACATGAAATTTAGCAGAGATACTTTCCGTTGGATAATAAAACTTTTCTTCGATCCAATTTTTGATACTTGTCAAAATTTAGATTTATTGCTAAATAATGTACAATTTTGAAAAATGTGTTACTATTTCTAGATACTAACATTACAGTTCTAATCAGAATCTACTAAAGTTATCAAAAATCTGATCTGACAAAAGTTTTAAAACACAATGATGAGCTTCCATTTCAACTTTGGTGCTCACAACTCATCAAATAAAAAAGTCTTAGGGAATTGAAATATAGGAGTAAAATCCAATACGGCCACCACGTCCATGGCAACCAATAGCATTATGCCATCAAGTGCATTGGTTTGCAAAGCTAGTACCATTTTAAGTTAACCCTGTGCATTTGTATCGGCAACCATCAGTTATTTATGAACATAGCTTTTAACTTTAGCTCCTCCCTTTAAGGGCAGGAGCTACACTGAAATGCTATTTTCGTTACTTATCATAGGATTTCAACTAAAATGCACAGACTTAACCTACATCAACCATAGATATGTATAATAAAGAGTTTGATGGTAGTGCATCATTGGTTGCCATAGAAATGGTGGCCATATTGGATTCAATTGTTCTATTTCAAATGGCTAAGGCTTTTTTAATTTGTTAAGCTAGGGAAACCAAATTTGAACAGAAGGTTTATGATTATATTATAAAACCTTTTTTTCAGATTGGATTTGTAATAACTTTAGTATATCCAAAGTTACAGGGCGTTGAATTTAGTGTCTAAAAATAGTAACACATTTTGATAAATTTTACATTCATTTTTTCAATAAATCAGAAGTTTGATGAGATATCCAAAGATCGATCTGACAAAAGTTTTAAAATGTTATGGACAGTTTGTGTGCCAAGTCTAAAGGCAAATAATTAATAAATGTGCAAGTTATAAGAAATTTAAGAACAGAAGAATAGATTTTGAGAAAATCTAATTTTTCTCCATAATGAAACTATCTACAGAAATATATAATATTATTTTAAAAATTTTAAAATTACTTTATTTTAATTCAGAATATACCAGCAGCTTATCTAGCTTTCTTTGAATATTCCTGTCTGGCTTTTTGTTGAGATTATTTCCTCAATCCTTCTTTGTCAATCATCAATTTTCCGCCAGTTTTAGAGGTAAGCGCCAGACGTTTTTGCTTTCTTTCAGTCAACAAGCCTTTTTTCTGCTGTTCAACATAGAGTTGCTTGAAAAGTGTAGCAGCAGCCTCAGGTCCTTAATTAAATTCTTCTAAGCACTTAGAATCCAACACGAAAATAAGAATCTTCAACTCGAATGTGAAGTCAGTCCTATTGTATGGGTCTGAGACATGGAGAACAACAAAGACAACAACCAAAAAGCTACAGACTTTCATAAATGGGTGCTTGCGTAGAATAGAGGGATTAAAATAGTATGACAAGGTTACCAACATGGAACTGAGGACATGAACTAGACAAGTGCCAGTGGAACAAAAGATGAGAAGACGATGGCGATGGGTAGGACACACACTGAGGAAACCTGTTGATAGCATTACAAGGCAGTCCCTGTTCTGGAACCCCCAGGGCAAGAGAGGCAGGTAGACCAAGAAGCACATGGAGAAGAGAGCTGGAAACAGAGGTGAAAATGATGAGAACATGAAAAGAACTTGAGATGATGGCACGTGACAGGAGGACTTGGCATGTGTTTGTTGAAGGCCTATGCTCCTTTGGGAGTGAAGGGTTATGAATGAATGAAGCACTTAGAAGACAGAATTCCAAAGGCTTTCTTGAATGAAAGATATGCTTTCCCACTTTACACCAAATTACTGAATGAAGACTCTCGTTTTAGTTTTGGGCAACCTTTTTCACAGGGACTCAACAGTTTCAGATTTGCAAGCCTGTCATATTCTGTGTCAAGTGCTGTTTTCAACAGTTTAAAGGCTAGGGGTGTGTGGATAAATTTTTAAGACCCATTTCTTAATAAGGTTGCTTCACAAAAACATCTTGGCCAGCAGACAGTACTGATGCTGGGGATAATTGTCAGTAGATTAGCAGTGGTGAAGACTATCCATGATAGACTTCTTCATATCAGCAGCAGTTGCATGTTGCCTGATGACTCTTTAACAATAAATGCTTAGTTTTCAGATGGCTGCATCAGTCAGTCAGCCACAACTACATCCTCCAGGCGTTAATTTTTGCTTGGAGCAATCAGTAATTATATTCCGAAGCACAGCATACTTTCTTTCACCTACATGATCCTTGCACTGACATTTCTTTTATAATTTTAACCTCAGGGCCATATGGTTTAATTTCAATGACCTGCTTGAAAACATTGCTACTTCCATCACTTAGCATGGTGGCGTAGTGGAATTTCTGTCATGTCAGATACCGGCTTCACAAAACACTACCTGCCTCAGCCTCCATCACACCTGAACTTCCTAGAAAGAGGCAAATGTTTACATAAGTAAAACTTCAAATGAAGATGTAAACAAGCATTAAAAAAACTGTGCCTTAAAGTACAATGGAAGCACAACAATACATGTAAGTAATGAAATATGTTTCTAAACTTGATATTTATGGAGACCACAAAAAATTACATGAATCTAAATGTTTAGACAAGGAGAAACATAAAGTAAGTTTCAAAAGTAAATACCTTCAAAATTTATAGCACAGCCTTGCTTCACTTTCCACTTGATGAAGTTTCCAGTCTTTCTTATGGTACCATGAACCAGCTGTTGCACATGTCTGGCAGGCAGTTTGTTTAATAACAAATGGGCTTCTGTGACAAGACATGTCAATAAAATACATATGAAACAAACATTGAATTGAGGAAACAAATATACACTATGCTTACAAGAACCATGATAATGTATTATGAGCAGTCATCCATTATTCTGTTAACTCAGAAAAATGTGATGATATTTGTCTGTCTTCTAATAGCTAGTTCTTTTAACTCACTGGTGGTTAAAATAAAGTAGTGGGCCGCCTTCTTTAATGTCATCCCAGTAAGTAGCCAACGTCGGAAGGATTAGGGTTTAGGGTTAGGATACTTAAACCTGGTTGAAATGTATCACAGTAAGGCTTCTTCTTTGATGTCATCCCAGTAAGTTGCTAATGTTGTTAGGGTTAGGTTTAGGATACCTAAACGTAATCATTACCCCTGTTTACTGCATCTCTGAATTATATTTTAAGACCCTATCAAACAGACGGCCCTGAGTGCTTCATTTCAACCCCTGAACCTAATCCTTACCCCTGCTTACTGCGTCTCTGAATTCTTTTTAACTCTTTCCGTCCACAGTGGCGCACCACGCGCCAGATAGGACTTCCGTTTGGACCAATGACGCGTGGCACGCCAGTACGATATATGTCGAGTTTGAACGAAAAGTTATAAATACCTAGCAACTAGCTGGTTTTTAAATCATTTCATTACATCTAGGACATGTTTATGGACGTTTGTGAGCGAAAAACAAATTTGTGAAGCTAAAATTGTGTGTTTTATATCCATTTCTATTCCTTTGTTTACATACAAAATGGATCGAGAATCTTCAGACCAATGACATATGTCGAGTTTGAACGAAAAGTTATAAATACCTAGCAACTAGCTGGTTTTTAAATCATTTCATTACATCTAGGACATGTTTATGGACGTTTGTGAGCGAAAAACAAATTTGTGAAGCTAAAATTGTGTGTTTTATATCCATTTCTATTTCTTTGTTTACATACAAAATGGATCGAGAATCTTCTTCTAAACACCTGCTTTCGGCTGAGCAAGCACGACGCTAATTTCTCAGTGGACAGAAGATAACTCGAGCGACACGGATTTTTAGAAGTTAGGTTTAGTAATTCCAATGAAGACATTGTAAAGACTTTGTGTCAGAATATTCATGAAAGTGATCATTCTGAGGGCGATGTCGATCAGCTGATTGAACATGCATCAGGTAGGGCTGGTATAAAAAGAGCAAAACTTTCAGTCACTGAAGGAGAAGGATAAAGAGGCAAAAACACCATTGTGACCAAAAGTAAAGCTATGAGAACTGCCACAAGTCTAGAGGCAGGTGCATCCTCACAAGATGTCCCAGAGTGGTTAGAAATTGCTGAGGGGATGACACAAAATGCATTTCGATTTTGTCCAAAGAGAACACCAGGTGTGACTGAGGGGTTTGACCTATCAACCCCATTGAAATGTTTCAGTGTTTTGTTTACAGATGAGGTTCAAGATTTCATGTTCCAGTGCATCAATGATTATACCAGACTCAAATCTATTCAAAATAACCCTGCGAAACAATATTCATTGTATTCTCGGTGGACCAAAGTCACACGCCATGAACTTGATAAGTTTATTGCTGTCCTAATAAATATTGGGATTCAGAAAAGACCATGCATTCGCAACTACTGGTCTACATCTGCAGAATTTTATACTCCTTGGTTTCTTTAAATGTTTTCAAGAAGTAGATTTGAAGCATTATATCATACAATGCTTCATGCCTCTGATGAAAATTCACAAGGAAAAGAAAAGATTTTATGAACATGTTGTTGCAAAAATTTCAGAGTGCCTTTTACCCATTCCAAAATCTCGGTTTGAATGAAGTGGTAATAGGGTATAAAGGCAGATGGCAATATAAGCAGTATAATCCAAGGTTTTCCTTGTATCTTCTCAGGCCAAAGTGGAAGCACATTGTCAAACCAAAAATGATAGAATATAGTTGGTGTAAATAATATTAGTCATAGTTGTTTGGTATTTACAGAAATTTGTGGTGTAGGAAAAAAATCATATAAATTATATATTTGAAGTGATTGTGGTAAAATGTGTTGTGTTTCAAAATGGATGTGCACTGATATTCTGAGATTTTTCTGCTATGGATTAAACTGGGGCTGACATATGTGAGTACAGTTTATTTATCTTTTTTCCAGTTATTTTTGATTAGGTCTACACTTCACATAACATGACAGACTCTTTCCCTACATCAAATAATTATCTACAGCATTTCACAAGATTCTTCAGTCAATTTCCCACATGTTGATGTAGCCTATAACATCAACACCTAGTTAAATAAAATGTGTATCTACTGCCTGCTTTTAAAATATAACCTGAAGAGAAAAATTGCACACATTTTGAGCGGTTGTTTTTACAAACATATGTGGCTTTGAGAAAAAAAATCATAACAATTACATCTATGAAGTGATAGTGATAAAAGTTTCTAGATATGTTTCAAACTAAATGTGCACTGACATTCTGAACATTTTATTGCCATACATTAATTGGGAGCTGAAATATTTAAGTTTAAGTATGCAATTTTATTTTATTTTTTAAACATTTTTAAAATCAAGTCTACACTTCACAAGACATAACACACCTATTCATATCAATTAATTATATGAATCAATTCATAAGATTCTCCAGTCAATTTCACACATTTAAATGTATAACATAAACACCTAGTTAAATAATATGTGTATCTACTGCCTGTTTTTTTAATATAACCTGAAGAGAAAAATTGCACACATTTTGAGCGGTTGTTTTTACAAACATATGTGGTTCTGAGAAAAAAAAATCATAAAAATTACATCTATGAAGTGATAGTGATAAAAGTTTCTAGATATGTTTCAAACTAAATGTGCACTGATATTCTTAATATTTTATTGCCATACATTTATTGGGAGCTGAAATATTTAAATTTAAGTATACAATTTTATTTTATTTTTTGAACATTTTTAAAATCAAGTCTACACTTCACAAGACATAACACACATCTATTCATATCAATTAATTATATGAATCAATTCATAAGATTCTCCAGTCAATTTCACACATTTAAATGTATAACATTAACACCTAGTTAAATAAAATGTGTGTCTACTGCAGTTTTTTAAATATAACCTGAAGAGAAAAATTGCACACATTTTGAGCGGTTGTGTTTACAAACATATGTGGTTTTGAGAAAAAAATCATAAAAATTACATCTATGAAGTGATAGTGATAAAAGTTTTCAGATATGTTTCAAACTAAATGTGCACTGATATTCTTAATATTTTATTGCCATACATTAATTGGGAGCTGAAATATTTAAATTTAAGTATACAATTTTATTTTATTTTTTAAACATTTTTAAAATCAAGTCTACACTTCACAAGACATAACACACACCTATTCATATCAATTAATTATATGAATCAATTCATAAGATTCTCCAGTCAATTTCACACATTTAAATGTATAACATTAACACCTAGTTAAATAAAATGTGTATCTACTGCCTGCTTTTAAAATATAACCTGAAGAGAAAAATTGCACACATTTTGAGCGGTTGTTTTTACAAGCATATGTGGCTTTGAGAAACAAAATCATAACAATTACATCTATGAAGTGATAGTGATAAAAGTTTCTAGATATGTTTCAAACTAAATGTGCACTGACATTCTGAACATTTTATTGCCATACATTAATTGGGAGCTGAAATATTTAAGTTTAAGTATACAATTAAAAAAAAAAATTTTAACACTTTTTTAATCAAGTCTACACTTCACAAGACATAACACACACCTATTCATATTAATTAATTATATGAAGCAATTCATAAGATTCTCCAGTCAATTTCACACATTTAAATGTATAACACAACTACCTACTGAACTTATGTATTTGTCCACTGTCTGTTTTTAAAACCTCACCTGTCTGAAAAAATTGCATCCATTTTCGGGCCTGGGTAAAACCCAAAAACAGCCTGGGGGGGAATGAGTTAAAGGCCCTTTCGAACAGATGGTCCGCTGTGCTTCATTTCAACCCTCCTTGCCTTAGTACTTATGGCCAATTTTTTACCATTACCGCATCAAAATTAGTACGTTTTACCTGCGCTGTAGAATAAGTCTTGCTTCCATCGCTAACTCTGGCCTTTTCCAGTTGGAGGAATGAGAGCATCTCGTTTTTTGAGGCATTTTCACACCACAAACAAAATATCAGAGAGACTGAACCATAATGTAAACACCATGGCCATATTGTTGTTGCCAATTAAAAATTTAGAATCGAGCGGAAACCTTTTGACGTAGACAACGGAATCGTCCAAAGCACGACTGCTTCCTTATATGGAATTATATGGCAATAGGTTGACCTGGAAATTATAAAGTTCAGCTGTGACATTTGCATTCCTGAAATAAGTGACCTGCTTACATTAATGTGTAGAGTAATGTGCAACATGTAGGGGTGAAAGCTTGGTTGCTGTGGAAGAAACTAGGTCTAATTAGACATAGTTTCTCGAGCTTGAGAAAATCTCTCTGCACCAGACCTTTTTCAAAGTCAAAATACATATTGTTAGAATGCATTTTGACATTTAATTCTGTTATATTTAGATTCATGAGATGCTAAAGTATTCAAAAATTGACTAATCCCACATGCCTTATTTTTTCAATTTCGACCAAAAAATGCCTCCCGCTCCTGCCCTTAAGTCACCCAGATGTCTCTAAGCTTAGGTAGCCTATGAGTCTGTCACTCCTTTTTGTTCCTCGAAAAATATAGGGCTGCCCCTGTTGCCTGCCACTGATGTCTGTTTTTAGCTTTTTCAGCTGTGTCGATGAGATTCGAGTAAAAAGTGTGTCTTGTTGTACTGGGTGGTTGTTTCTTGCAGGTGTATTTCATCCATCTTCGCTTTGTCTTTGATCTAATCTAAAGCTGTACTGGTTTTCTCTTTCTGTCTTCCGAAGGTCTGTGCTTGAGGTGCCCAATGAACTCTATACATATAGGTAATTTCTAAACTACACTTTTAAGTTACTTTTGCACATTATACATTTAGGTAAACCTACATTGTAAACAATCAAGGTATAAAGATATCTTGAAAGAGATCAGTTCACAAAGAAGGCTTATTAACTCTTTGACTCCATAATTATTTTCCACCCTGTGCCATAATTATTTTTTGAAGAATTCTAAACGGTGAAGTGTACTGTCTTTTAGTGTAAATTTTTTTGAGTGAACATGTACTTATTATATACCAAACTGTAGGGAAATGGGTAGAGAATTGTGATATATATATATATATGTCTTTGGTAGTGTTAACACAAGTGTGTTCGGTATACTTAAAACATTTTGCATGTAAAATTTAAAAACAACAAAAAGTTAACTGTAAAATACGATCTTACCAAAGACAAATTAGTGTTGTAGGCAATAAAACTTTCTTTTTAGTCTTCAAACATCAAGTTAGTCCATATACAAAGTAAAAAAAACATTGCTTATGGCCACAATTAGTACATTTAGTGTTACTCACACCAGTTTTTACTGTAGTCCTTTGTAAGAAAACAATAAATTATGCAATCGTGCATTACGTTATTTTCAAACAAATAAAGAAGAATAACATCATATAAAAACTATTTAACACTTGTTTAATGTTTTAGTACTATCCCTAGCTTCATCTTCTACCTAAGACTAGTGATTAGATGTTATGGTAGGTCGAGTTTTGTTGCTTTTTGAGTGGCCAGAATATGACTACGCCCACTCATCAACTAAATCTAATGTGTCTAGCTTTTCTGCACCGATTCCGTATTTTGACAACAAACTGTGACTACCAAACAATCATCATCAATGTCAGCAATGTTTCAAAGTAGTTTGACACAATTATTTGCTTAGGAGACAGAAATTTAAATATAAAGCGTGACATATTTCTCTAGCAATAACAACGAAAAACGCAAACACGCGAATCGTCACACAAATTGTGATAATGACATCAAAACACGCACATGTGCTGCTTAACTACAGTCAAATTAGTTGTTTAAATAGTAGCAGAAGTCATTCTACAAGTTTTAAAATATGAACTGCATTAAACGGACGATTTTTGGGGTTTATTCATGATAAACTAAAAACAACGCTCTGAGCATTGTGCTGGCACGGCGCATTGAATTTTGCAACGCTCAGAGCGTTGGTCTGGAGTCAAAGAGTTAAATGTATTTTAAAAGAAAAAAAAAGAAGTCCATGTTTTATGGTAATATTATATAAAAAGGAAAATTGGAATAAATTATAACTGGATAAAATTAATGAAAAAAAAAGAGCAGATAATAGCCAGCTCGGAATTATGGTGTGGAAAAAAATCATCGTCTTAATGAACAAGAAGCTGAAAAAAGGACATGATCATCTTTACCCATCAGCGTGGCTCTTGGAAGAAGAATACAGAATAAAATGTCCCAGGATTCATCAATGAAATAATAACAGGGGAAGGGATGGGATGAATGATGATCTACATGTGATTGAAATTGACAGGACCTGTTAAGCAGACTTTCATTTCTGAGCAGAGACTACTATCTATGCATCTAAACTTAGATGACCAATGAAAAATAAACAATGTTAACCTCTAAAACATAATTTTGATGACAGATGAACTGGATACTTTTTTGTGATGACTAATTAGGATATGTTGAGCAGAGCAAAGTGGCTATCAGGATTTTATAAAGTGTATTTATGAACAGAAATTTTCTGGTGTCATTTGTTATATGGCATAAAAGGATTTATGTAATGTATGAAATGAAAAAGTGATTGAAGAAAAGTATGCATTTGTGGTCATATCGTGAGTGTTTTTCTTAATTAATTAAGGAAGGGGAAAGAAATTAGTGAAGATTAACTCATTCTGCCCCATGGGAATCATGGTGCGACGTACTGTCCCACAGAATTTTCTTTGAGCTAAGTGATACACCTAAAAGACCAGAAAACTGCCAGGATAGAATGAGTTAATGCATTTTAGTAAAATTATGCAAGTTTATAAAGTTTTAAATATATGTTTATTGTGGCATATAATAAAATATAGCCTACAGTAATCTGACAGCCTTCATTATCCCGTTAGCGTTCTATGATTTGCTAGCAAAATCATGCATTTTTCTGCCTGTCTTACACAGAAGCTCATTTTTCATCCACACCTCTTTTCCTGGAACATAAACAAACGAAGCGTTTATAAACTTCTGTGACCTGCCACTCATAACAGATAGCGAATGAAGTTTGTTTATCAAGTTTCTCACACGAGCTGATCTGTCAATCATTGGATACCTGACACACTGCATGCGAAGAATAAAACCGGACCTTTTGAAGTAGACCCATGGGCAAAAAGCTTTCCCCAAGTACCCTTTGATGTTCGTACACAGAGGGAAACCCCGAGTTCTTTGATCTCCAGAAGAGGGCAAAATCTACGAGAACCGTTACATGGAATTAAGTCTCTGATGGCGGTCCAATGCCTGACTGTAAAGCCTTTATCTGGGGAACTCAGGTTTCTGATTCTCTCGATACACATGGTAACGTGAAAAGTAGCATCATCTATAGATCAGAGAAACCATGATGATATATAAACTGTGTCTTCCTAAACCAGCTATCAGTTGTCACTCAGAATTATTTGAATAGTCTAAGCACGCAGTAGCTAGAACCATTTCGCTAAATGTGTTAACAACCTTCGTGGGGATCTTTTCATTCTGTGTTCTGGTAATAGAAATTAGTGCTTAAGTGTTAAAGTGTTAAAGCTTTTACCAGTATAATTCACTTAAAGTTCTAGCTGTTAAAACCAGTGAAATAATGAGTAGCTATTTTATACCATAGGTTCAGTTTTAATGTTGATTTTACCACCCGCTTTTCCACACAAGAAGAGACGGTTTAGTTGACTGGATATATGCTAGGCACGACTGATAGTGGCAGAATAGAATTCATGTTATATTTCATGTTGTGTATTTATCGTAAGTGACTATTATTTAATACCATAAGATGACCAACAGACGCCGACAATTTAATAGCTATTAACCAAAGGCAATATTTATGTAAGTGCGCATATGGATAATTGAATAATAATTGACATTGTTCGCTGATTGTTAACGCGTGCGCAAATGGGTGGGGGAGGGTTGCATACCTTCATCCGACCTGAAATCGCAGCGCTGGCGAAAAGCTGACCGTTTAGGTGTAAATAAAATCACTGTGTGCCTTTTAAATTTAATCAGGACTGACGGAGTGGATAAGTGATCATCTTGTCCCCGTCCGTATATATATATATATATATATATATATATATATATATATATATATATATATATATATATATATATATATATATATATATATATATGTGTGTGTGTGTGTGTGTGTAGCTATATAGAATAGTAGCATTTTTCCAAAATGTTTCTTTATTCCTCGCAGACCTGATCAAGGGTGACCAGTGGCCTTTTTTCATCATTTATTGGTGGGTTAATGTTGTCTTTTTCTTGGCTTGTGTGTCACCAATTTTTCATTTGTGAGCCAACGATAAACAAGAAATATTATTAAATTGTAAAGTTAACTGGACTTATAAAAACCCAGCAATATTTTTTCAATTGTATCAGCCCACTGGGGTTGTACAGAACAATCATCCTCTGATGACTGACAGTCGTATTCAAGGGTATCATCCAGAATTTACGCTGTTTCAGAATCGGCACTCACCATAGAGCAAGCCGGTAGGATTACCATCATTTATCAATTGTAACAGTTTTAGCAACCAGATGTTTCCAAATACTGGAAGTATTTTCCTCTGTTTACTGTGAACCCAAGATCTCGGTTTTCTACACTAACTATTCCAGGTGACATTTGTTCATCCATTAATAAACCACCAAATTTAGCTTACCCTCATTAATCTTATTTGTTAGAGAATGGACTGGGGCCAATTTGGGAAATACACCTGACCTTTTGTTTATTCAGGAACCATTGTAATTCCAAAGGGATATCACCAAGAATAGGTAAGCGTGATTGAGTGGCCACTGTATAACAGAGAGAGTGAATATTTTTCTTTGTTACAAGTATTGTACCAACCTTGATTTTGCTTAAAATTGTTTACTTTACTGGGTAGCATTTAGTAGAAACTTTGTTTTTCCTTGCTGTCTATTCTAAAACATAGTGCTAACCTTTGACCTTTGGGGTTATTAACTTGTTGGGTTCTTGTCTCAATAGAGGGAGGGCACATTTATTCGGTTATTTCCAATGTATGTAATTCTGATTTTATTTGATCTTTCTTTAGATATTCGATGTTGTCAAGTTTACTGATAATAAATAACAAAAGAAATTTAACTGTGTGTGTTGGTCAGACCCATACCCAATTAACCGTAGTTTTTCACGTTTGTGTGTCTTGTTGTCACATAGATGTGTGTGGGTGTAGTTAAACTTATATTTACATGTATGAGGAAGGAAAGATTGTCTTGTACTAAATTATAGTCATATAGATAGGCTGGACTAGAGAACCTTACTCATTCCAGAGACATTTCTTCCCCTTAAGCTATTCACCCATGAAATCAATTTCTCACACCTTTTTCTCACATACTATCACCATCCACTCTACTCAGATGGGACCATAAATAACTCTCAAACCTACCTGTACGACACATATATATATATATATATATATATATATATATATATATATATATATATATATATATATATATATATATATATATATATATCCCTCACTGTAAATGTAATTAACAGCTTTACATAGCTGAGGATTATTTAAAGTTTTCTCCTAAAAAACCCTGGTTTAAAAAACGCACACAACAGACAGCAACATACTTTTTCTAAATTTTACTAAAAAGGATAACAATTCTATAACATTTATACTCGAAAGCCTGAATCCTTCGCTCCGTATCTGCAGTGAGTGTCCAGCCCTCACACCCATACAAGAGAATACATAATACAAGTGATTTGTATAATTTGATCTTTACAGGAAAACTGATATTACTTTTCCAGATCGCATTCAGCCATGGCAGCTGAGGCTATCAAGTCTTGTCTTGATTTCTTTACTTGATCTTCCATCACTACATATAGTGGACCCCAGATATTTAAAAGCGTTCACTTCTTCTAATGTTTGCCCATTTAACGTAATGTTGGCCGGAACATGTTTCTTATGGCTATTCACCAATATCTTGCTTTTTTTCTGTATTAATTTCTATCCTATATGTTCTTGTTACTTTCTCATGTCTAAAGATAAGGTCTTAAAGTTCTGATTCTGTTCCAGCTATAAGATCGATATCATAGCAAAACGTAGACTGCAAAGAGGTCGGCCTCCAATCCGTATGGTTGTTTTATAATCGTAGAGAGCCTCCTGCATAATAATTTCTAGATATATATTAAAGAGCACTGGGGACAGGATACATCCCTGATGAACTCCTACAGTTGTTTTGAAAAATTCTCCAATGTCATTGCTTGCAAAAACAGCACTGCTTGCGTCCTTGTATAGTGCTTCAGTGATATCTATGATGTTGGCATCAAAATTAATTTTCTCATTATTTGCCTTAAGCCTTCATGCCAGACTCGATCGAAGGCTTTTGTGAAACCGATGAAGTTATTGTATAAATCGTGTTGATGCTGGAGATGTTTTTCAATCAGTAATCTAATATTGAAGATATATATGAATATATGAATATATGAATATATATATATATATATATATATATATATATATATATATATATATATATATATATATATATATATATATATATAATATAATATAATATAATATAATATATATACACATATACTTTGCAGTGACATTCCAAGACCTAAGTTCATAAAAGTAAGACTTTCATTGATGTTTTGTTTGTTATTTGTCATTGTGTGAAACAGTATTTGTTTGTTACCTCATTCTGTTCCCCCCACCCCCACCCCGTTGGACTGTATATAATTACTGTCAAACTAGCTAGTGCTGTATATATGACCTGTGTCTAATGTAAAGATTAGATATTGGAATTGACCAAATTATGAATACCACCATAATGAGAGAAAATAATAAATATCATAGGAAAATTAAATGGAGCAATAACATGATTTGAATACATAAATACCAAAGTTGTACTGATTTTCAGAGTTTTACTACAATTCTACGGCCAATTCCTAGCATGAAAAATTACTATCCAATTTTTCTTCTGTCCCTCCTACTTTTTCATCCCATTTCTGAATTCCTATTTTGTTTTACAGTTTTCTTGTTTTTTTGTTTGGTTTGTTTTTTTTATACTTAGAGTGGCCTTTAATAACCTTTGGTGTTGCCTTCTATTTTTATTTGTATTCAGCATTTCCGTGGTGACATTGGTTCATCCCTGGATACAACTTTTACACATGACTATACATTTGTTTCATTTTATTTGGTATTCTTTTATCATATTATTGCTGTAATTTCTTTAAGTTAATATTTCTTGAATAGTATTTTTATTAGTTAATTACCTTATATACTCGAATATAGATCAATCCAACTATAAGTCAACCCCTAATGCCAGACTTAAAAAGCTTATAAAATGAATAAGTTGAACGAGTGTTTTGCTGTTTCTGAATTCCAGCATTGCATTGGAATTTCCCTGGCTTTAGGCAAATTCTATCACTTTCAGCTTAACCCTTTCCCGTTTAACACATTAACTACCGCAAGCCGCTGTCAGCGGCTCACAAAATAATCACATTTGGACCGCAAGCCGCTCAGATCGCCAATCTAATTTTAGTAATAAAACGAATGAAAAATGTACTGAAACACTCTCTGATCTGGTTCGAGATTTTAAGTTGCCACCGGAAAACAAATTCCCAAAGCATGGTTGTTGTAGAACACTGGAAAATTGATATTATGTTCATATTTTTCAGCATTTTGGGTTAGTTACCAAATCGTGTAAAACTGTTTACCATGGCAACTAGTGATAGGACTACAAAAAATGCGTGTACATCTCGTCTAGCGGCTGAATAGGATAGAAACGTGTTTCAACAATTGACTGACAGATCTAGCGACTAGGACAACAGTGAAAACGGTGTGCACATTGATTGAAATTGTGATTTTGATAGAGATGGGGCGCAAGCAGTTATAATTGTGAAAATATTGCAAGTCCTCGGCCATCGGAGGGCCATTAAATAGCAACACCCTCTATTAGAGTTACAGCCGGTGTTTATTGTAATAGTACATTCATTTATCTTTAAAATGACGTGTAATTCATAAAAATCTGTAAACAATTATGAAAACTACAGCTTACTTTGTGCAAACACCTACAGGATGAAAATGGGAAAAAAATTTAATTCGGCCACAGTGTGTTTTTCAATTTGGTAGTTAATATGTTAAAATGCCAGAAACTACTCACTCGGAAAGTCTATTAAGATCTCAGTATTTAGGAAGACCTGTGTTATATATTTCAGGTACATGTAAAGCTTCCGTTTTCTTACATTTTGTTTTAGATTAGACCAGTATTATGATATTTCATGATTTTTTAAAGCCATGGCTTTCAGGTTGGTCGAATATTTGCTTTAGGACCTGAGAAGTGTCTTGTTATTTGATTAGGACTCTAACAGTGTAGCTGAATCAGATATGGATATTCAATAAAGGCCCAATTAAGACTGACGAAAGTGAATCTAGTGAAAGAAGTAAAGATATTGATAGATAAAAAAAAACAAAGCGTACTTCAGTTGAAATTTATGACGTTGTAGGAAACCCTGGACCTAAACACACTCTAGATCTAAATGCTGCATCTTATGATTCTTCTTCTTTGATCCTTAGCCGCCGACCGTCAAAGCAGTCATTGGCCATTACGCCTGCTGGCGTCTTGTAGGGCAACAACAAATTGATTCCACTTTGCTCGGTCGGCGGCCATCCTTCGTACAGTGCCCCAACTCTGGTTCATTCCTGCATCTCAGCCTCCACAGTCCTCCGCCAAGTTGTTTTTGGTCGGCCTCTCTTTCGTTTTCCTTCAGGGGTCCATAGCATAGCTATTCTTGTGATGGCATTGGAGTTTCTTCTAAGGACATGGCCAACCCAGCTCCAGCGTCTTCCAGGTATGATGGTGTGCATGTCCTCTTGCTTGCTCCGAGTGAGCAAATCTTGGTTGGTGATGGTATTCGGCCAAAAGATTCGGTGAATTTTTCTTAGGCATGTTGTGTGAAAAGAGGACAATTTCGACATTTCCTTCTCTATATCTCTCCAGCATTCCGCACTATAGAGAAGCACAGAAAGCACACAGCTCTGATATAATCTTAATTTTGTGCTTGTGCTGTGCTGAGAGGACTTCCAGATGTTGTTTAGACTAAAAAAGGCTGTTCTTGCTTTGTTCATTCTGTTGTTGATGTCTTTGCTTGCTCCGCCGTCTGGTGTTTCTATGCATCCTAGGTATGTGAAGGTGTCTGTCTGTTCCAGTTGCTGATTCCTTACTTATATAGGCTCAAGGTTGCTCACATTGAGCGTCATGACCTCTGACTTCTTTAGATTGATGTTCAAGCCCACCTGCTGGCTATACTTATTAAGTCTATCCATTTTTTCCTGGTTGTGTTGATGAGAATGTGCTAGTAGTGCAATGTCATCTGCATATTCCAGATCTTCCAATGTAGAAAATGTAGTCCATCTTATTCCTCTTGGACTGCCCTCTGTTGTCTGGCGCATCATCCAGTCTATGACTTAAAAATAGAGTAGTTGATAATGGGCATCCCTGTCGTACTCCTGTCTTCACCTCAAAGGTTAGGTCGCTCTGCCAAATGCTTCACGTAAAGTTTGCATAGAGGCTTTTTATGATTGATACTATGCAGCTTGGAATTCCATAAGCCCTCAGTATTTTCCATAAACTGTCCCTATGTATACTGTCAAAAGCCTTTTCAAAATCAACGAAATTAATGTGCAGCTGTCTTTGCCATTCTGAGCACTGCTCAATAATGTTCGTGAGGGTAAATTTATGATCTACACATCTTCTGTTCTTTCTAAATCCTGCTTGTTCTTTCCTCAGTTTGTGGTCTACTGCCTTTGAAATTCTCTGTATAATTATCCTGCCTAGTATTTATCTGGGAACTGAGAGAAGAGTGATTCCTCTCCAATTATTGCAGTCTGCAAGATCTCCCTTCTTGGGCAATTTGACAATTATTCCTTTTTTCCACTCTGTTGGTGTTGTCCCTGTCTTCCAGACTTGTGCAAATAGTAGTTCTAATAGTTCTGCTGCTAGCTCAGGGTCTGTCTTAAATAGCTCTGCATTGAAGTTATCATGGCTAGGAGCTTTTCCATTCTTTAACCCTTTGATTGCTGTGATGATTTCTTCTTTTCGTGGAATGTCTGTATTAACATCTAGATCATTTTCAGCCTCAGGAACATTCAATTGTGTCTCTGGTGGTTCCTTGTTCAGAGTTTCTCTGAAATACTCTGCCCATTTTGTGTCCTGTCCCTCTGCTGTTGTGATGAGATTTCCTTGCTTATCTCTTACTAATGTAATATTGTTTGCACCTCGTTTTCCGCTGATGAATTTAGTTATTTTGTATACTGTGCTTTGTTCATTTCTCAGTGCTGCCTCTTCTGCATGTCTTGCAAGATCGTCTAGGAAATTCTTTTTGTTGGCTCGGGTTTGGCGTTTAACTTCTTTGTCCAGCTGACTGTACTGTTCGCTATATATTTGCTTTAACCTGGGGGACTTCACTTCAGTTTTCTTTCTTTTCATTTCCTTTCTCATCTTTATGGTGTTTAATGTTTCTGGTGTTATCCAGTCTTGCTTCTTCCTTTCCTGGAATCCCAAGCATGATTTGCTTCTTTCCTTATATATTGTTGAAATGGTGTTGAATTACTGGATCTTATGATTACTTCAGTTTATTCACAAGTGAAGAATTTTAGCAAATGTGCTCAATGCAAACAAGGAAATACCTCGGGACAGAATTCTTTTTTACTAATTGCTGGTGTGTTTACAACAAACAATTTCAACAGCTTTGCATGCCAGTGTACACATGACAGGAATTACGAAAGCATGATGGACATTTTTTATTTATAACATTTGGATCGAGTGTGTGTTTTTATTTTAATAATTACCACAATTAACAGCCTGATAAAATTGATTCAAACATGTATTACTTAAGATAAGATATATTGATTATAACATTTAATGAAGCAGCAAGTTTATATCAGAAGGATACCAGAATGAGGCGGGAAGGGCAGGGGGCGACACCAGTTTCATGAATTTTTTTTCTTGACTCAACTTTAAGTAGGGGGTACATTTTTTAAGGTCCAAAATGGGAATAAATTTCTTGACTTATACTTGAGTATAAATGGTAATTATACACTTTTCCCCATGTGTTTGCCCTGTCCTTTACTCATAGACCTTTGTATTTCTCATCTTTGTTACAAGTTTGTGACCATGGATGATCAGGGGTCATCCCACAGGCACCCAATGTTTCTTTTGTATTTTTCATTTGTATATCTGACTCCAGAGCAATGATTAATTTTTTTTTTTAAAATTAAGTAAATTTCAATTGGAATGAAGAATTGTGTTTACAGACTAACTGAAAATGCAGGGCTTGTAATGCAGTGCTGAAGAGGGTGAATAAAAAGTAGAATTTAGCATAACTAGAGTTATATTTCAAAAAAATAAAATAATGTTAATGTGTTTTATTCTGTCCTTGAAGCCACCTTTTAAAGAAAGGAAGATAAATAAACTGTTCAGGGGTAAGCCAACTTTTCTTCTCAGTAATTCCTTGGATTGATATTAACTGGTTCCTTTTTCAGTTGTGTGTATTTTATTATTATTTTTTGGGTTTTTTTTTTTTGCCAGCGATTAGGTTTTCATTGCACTTTGTTCTACTTTGTTTATAGTAAGACAGATTTGCACTTCTGTTGCTGTCATTTTCGACGGAGTCATCTGTCAAGTTATTTGCTTATGTTTGTATCATAAGTATAATTGTGTCTTTACCTGCGATGTCAGGTTGATTAGGGGTTGTCTTCCCTTGTTTATTCATTCATTGTGTTTGACCTTTAGGGTCAGAGGTTGACAGTTCGGCGTAGGCCTATGGGAAGGTTTTTTAAGCGGGAGTGAGATATACTTCCGGGAAGCCGGGAGGTCCTGTTTTTCTGAAGGGACCAAGAGTCCATTGTTTTTCGGGGAGAATCTTCGAAGTAACTGCTATGGCAGTTTTCCCCAGTGAATCTCTGTGCGTCGGGATGACGACAGAATTCCTTGTGTAGTTCTGAGGATTCATTTACCAGGTAATACCGACCTTTATGCATTATTACGCTTTTCGGTGGCAGAACATGTAAAGGATTACCTAGGGTGAACAGCAGTTCACTGATCCGCCATTTCAGAACTTATATATTTGTGCTCGAGGTAGCCATCCAAGACTGTTAGTCTTATATTGTCCAGAAATCCAGTGACGAAGATATATTGTGGGAGCCGCAGATTGGCGGAACTTCTATCTACAATAAGTATTACTGCAGGGTTGATGATAACCTATTTAACAGAAGTACACGGCCGACGTCAGAACGAGGCCTGTGCTTCCGGCTATTATACTACAGCCTGATATGTGCAATTGGCGGGAGTGCCAAGTTGCACCTGTGTGTCAAGGTAACTAAGGCATCTGACGCGTTTAGTCAGAGACGCCAAGGGCGACGCTACGAACTGTCATTATTGAAGAACTTTGCTATTGACCATGCACGTCTATTCTGATGTTTACCTTTTTGAATGCCAAATGTATACCTATCGATGTCAGGTCAGCATGACCTTGTTACACTGACTGTTCCTGTTGATATTATGTGTGTTCCCGTCAATAAATGTCTTGAAACATGCCTGCAGTGTCAAAGCATCCTTGATTACTGCATGTGAGAGTATGGGTTGCAGGATCTACATCTATACGAGCCTAAACACATTCGCGTCTTCATTCGCACCCACACTCAACTCATCATACGCTCGCACTACACATCTAACAACATGTAAACTGTCTTGGGCCAGTGATCACCTCAACAAGAAAAAAAAAACAGTTACATTTCTGGTGGACCAGTTACGTGGGCTCTTATGATACATTTCTTGTCGCCAATGTGGCCTAGAAACTTACATTTCTGATGGACCAGATCTGTGGGTTTAAAAAGAACAGAGCGAGCATTTGACATTATTGTTGACATTTATGGATCCAGAAATTTACATTCCTGGTTGGCTGTTACATGTATGATGTCTCCAGTTTTGTCGAGAAAGTTACAAGAAGGACAAGTACACATTACACTTCTGATCTGTGGGTCTAAGCTACACACGGGACAGCCGTAACACACAGCGCTAATTCTACACTTGCAAGTTTTGGCTACAACAGGACAGATATAGGTCATCAACGGTTGACACAAATAAACAGTACGAGCATTTATATTATAATGCTACATAAAGCATAACAAGACAAGTACTGAAGTGAACTACTAGGCATTTGCTACGTGGACCATAACTGCATAGAAGGCGGGTTCCTATTGTAAACAGTACTGCGGGTTGTTACACGTTTCATTCAACAACAGACTTTTCTAGGTCAGAGCATTCAAGCTACATTGTTGGAGGTCAAGTGTCTGTAAACAGTACGTGAAATTGTAAACATTCAATGTGCAAGCCCTAATTTGAGAAGGTCATAGTAACTTTGGTTCGTGAATACCACTTTATGTTACAGTGGATTTGACGTTCAGTGCGCGTTTGACATTTCGTTTCTGTGTTCGCAAGGAGCAAGAAATTTATTTTAGTTTCAGCTGTGACTGAACTTGTTCTGCAACACATTGAAATTGATTGCTATATGTTTATGTCACTTCTACTGTTTTGTGTATTTTTCTGCGGGTTTTTCGGTTGGTGGGTCTTACGGTAAATATGCCACTTGATCGAGGCTTACTGTAAGCGGTCTGTAGGTGCAAATTTTCTTAATTTGGAAATTTGCTAGTGACAATTGGTCGCTATTGATGTTAGCTGTGATGTAATTGTACTTAACGTTGTTTTTGTAATATTTTGTCTGTTTTTCAGTTTTGATTGTCGATTTGTTTTGTTTGTATTCTGTAGGTCTCTCCTTTCTTGTGTATTTCTCTACACATTTTTGGTTAAAACAGTGTTGCCATTTGTATTGTTTTGTATTTTTGTCTTTGTATTTTTTTTTGGTTGTACTACATTACTGTCATGCACAGTCTACATACACATACTTGGTCATGTTTTGATATTATTGATAAGGTAGACTCTTCATATAGAGTTTGTTAAATAATATTATATAAGATATTTATACAAGTTCTTTGATAAAAGACTTGTTATCTACAAAGATTGAGACAGTAAAATAAAGTGAAGTGAGTATACAAGTCTAGCATTTCAGACTTGTCTCCCATTGAAGTGGGATAAGGTAATTTATTTAATTTTTTTTCAGGTTTCTGATCTCATTAGACAGAATGTCTACATTGGATTTCTTCATCCAGCAAGGGTTGACCCTTGGTAAGTCTGGTAAAGAATTGGAAGAATATTCATCTGCTCAATTCGCCATTGCATTAAAGTCAGAAGAAAAGAAACAAAAAGAGGAAATTAAATTGAAAGCAGAAGCTGAACTAAAGAAGCTAGAAGCTGAGAATAGAAGATTAGAACTTGAAGAAAGAAGGTATCAAAGAGAGGCTGAGGAGAGAAAAGCTCAAGCTGCTGCTGAGGAGAGGAAAGCTCAAGCTGCAGCTGATGAAAGAAAATTCCAGATGGAAATGGAAGACAAAAAACTTCAAGCTGCTGCAGAGGAAAAAAAACTTCAAGCTGCTGCAGAGGAAAAAAAACTTCAAGCTGCTGCTGAGGCTGAAATTAGAAAAATGGAACATGAGGAAAGAAAACAGAAGATGGAACTTGATGAAAAACTCGCAATTTTGGAGTTAGAGAAATTGAAATTGGCGAGTACGGGTGCTCAGCAAACAACTTCGAGTACGACAAAGGAGTTTGTTAGTAGGATTAAATTGCCTCATTTCAATCCTTTAAAGGATGACGTAGCAGATTATCTAGATAGATTCCAATTTTTGTGCGATACGCATAACATAAAAAAGGAAAAATATGTTGAACAACTGATGCCATTTTTTACAGGTGACACAGTGACTACTCTTATGACAATAGACGAACATGAGAGGACTAATTATGATGTTGTCAGGGCAGCATTACTAAAGAAATACCAATTAAAACAAGAAGACTATCGTCTTCGTTTTAGGACAATGTTGCCAGAAAATGGAGTAGATTTCTCTGATTTTGTTACAAAGATACGTCGTACATTTACACGATGGGTTGAGTTGTCTCAGATTGAGAAAACATATGAAGGTCTAATGGACTTATTATTGCGAGATAAGGTTTTGTCATCTGTTAATGATTCTTTTCTTGCATTCCTTCATGAGCGTAAGCCTAAAAACTTAAAAGAAATGGAGGAATACTGTTGTCAGTATGCCACAGCACATCCCCATGCTACAGTTAGCAATTCTAAAGTGAAAGAAGGGTTGCCAGCTGCTTCGGCAACACCATATGGCCCTAATTTCAGAAAAAAATTTCAGGGTGCTCAACAAAATTGGAATAGGGGAAGTAATCAAAATTACACTCAGAAGCGGAGTAATCCAACACATGATGGTTCTTCGTCTATGCAGTGGAGACAAGATGGTAGTTCTCGTAATTTTAGTGGTAATAATTTGAGACACTTTCGTAAAGGCTATCCAAATAATAACTATTCAAATTTTCGAGGTAATCATTCTCGACGTCAAGATTATGACGATGGTGAATTTAGAAACCGGGATTCAAACCGGAATGATGATTACAATAGGCAATATGATAACAATTACAGGGGAAATGATAGTCGAAATAATTACAGGGGAAATGATAATCGAGGTAGACCTAGGTTTAACAAAAAAAGACCTTACCAACAGGCAAACTCTGCGCAACAAGAGTTTGATGGAGCCTGTAATACAGTAAATGATAGTGGTAACTCTAGGGCTATCACTGGTTGTGCTTTCGATTTTGGGAGAGCAACTGAATGCCCCCAATGCTTAACATTGTTTGACTCATCAACTGTATCTACGCTAAGTTGTGGTCACCCTCTTCCTGCTCTACCTGCTACAGTTGCGCATGATGGGAGAGGATCTCTCATCTTACATAAAGGTCTAATAAATGATAGGCTAGTCTCAGTACTTTTCGATTCGGGATGTACTACCGTCGGGGTTAAGGAGTCTCTGATAGATCCTTGCTGTGCCACTGGAAAAACAATCAAATGTGTTACATTTGGTGGTACTATGGAAAGCTATCCTACTGCTATTATTAGGATTGACACTCCTTTCTTCACAGGAGATGTCCATGCATGTCTTCTTCCTAATCCTATTGCGGATCTTATAATCGGTCGTATTCATGGGGTTAAGGAATGCACCCCGCAACAAATTTCTAGTTGGGAAGAAAAAAACATTCAAACGGTCAATGCAGTGGTGACAAGAGCTCAAGCTCTTAATCCCCCAACTTCATCTGATAATAGTAATGAAGTTGATAGCCAAGACGAGCACTTGGTGATTTCCCATGACTCGTTTGTTAAACGTCAAGAAGAGGATCCTTCTTTGAAGAAATACTTCCTTCTTGCAAAGAAAGGGGATCCCAATCAAAATACGAATCACAAATCGTATATCACTATGAAGAATGGTATATTGGTACGAATGGTACAACACTCGGACAAGTCTATGCACTCGCAAATTCTTGTGCCTAAGTGTATGAGAGCCTTAATTCTTCGGCATGCACACGATTCTCAGTGTGCGGGACACATGGGTTTTTCCAGAACTAAAACTAGAGTCCTTGCGTCATTCTTTTGGCCATTCGTGAATAAAGACATCCGAATTTATTGCCGATCTTGCAAAATTTGTCAAGAGGTCAAGTCTAGGGGTCCGAGACATGCTGCTCCTATTCAGGCTGCAGATATTCCGATTCGGCCGTTTCAGAAAATGGCTATAGACATCATTGGTCCGTTCAAAATTAAGTCAGCCAGAGGACACCAATTTATCCTCACTTGCGTGGACATGTGCACGCGTTGGCCAGAGGCTATTCCTCTGAAGAGCATATCAACTGTCGATATCGCTGATGCTCTTTGGCTCGTATTTTCTCGTCTGGGATTCCCCGGAGAAATACTGTCGGATCACGGCACTCAGTTAATTTCGGACGTTATGTCTCAGGTAATGGCTACGCTAGACATTAAAAGGTCTCTCAGTAGTATTTATCATCCAATGTCCAATGGATTGGTAGAACGTCTTAACAGGACACTAAAGAACTTACTTGGCAAGATAACGGAGGATCATCCTGAAGATTGGGACAGGGTTTTACCTGCAGTCCTCTTTGCCTATAGAGAGGTTCCCAACGAGCATACAGGGTTTTCTCCTTTCGAACTTGTCTTTGGCGCGCAACCGCGCGGGCCAATGTCCTTGTTACACGATTTGATAACTTCCGATAATATTGACGATGATACACAATCGTCATATGAATATGTTATAGCTCTTAGAGAAAAGATTATCGAATCGTGCAGGTTAGCAACTTCATCTTCCGAATTTGCGAAAGAAAAAGCTAGGCGATTTGCTAATAAGAAAAGACGCCTACGTCAACTTTGTCCTGGAGACAAAGCATATGTCTTACTGCCCTCAAGAGAGAATAGACTTCTCATTTCTTGGAAGGGTCCATACACTATAGTCTCGAAAATTTCTGATGTCGACTATATTGTCGATGTGGATGGAAGGCATAAAACCTTCCATATAAATATGCTAACAGAGTTTATTGAACGTCCAGACTATTTACAGCCTATTTTCCAGGCGACGGACGACTCTCCAGTTCAACATGGTCACATCTCATCCCTGTCCGTTATACAGGATGAGGAAACTATTTTTTCTGACGTGAACTTACCTCTTCCTACGATTCCACTTATTTCAACGGAATCGTGGAGAGACGTTACAGTCTCTTCTAACTTGTCTTTTGAGGAACAACGTCAAGTATCCTCTACGTTACAATCATATCAGGATGTCCTTACCGACATTCCTGGACACACAGATGTCATAGAACATGACATCATACTTACTGATCGTAATCCGATCAGAGTAAGACCATACCCAATACCTATTCATTTTCAAGCACAAGTCGAGAAAGAATTGGATGAAATGATTCAACTACAAATAATTGAACCATCCACTTCAGCTTATTCTTCGTCGATAGTTATTGTTCGAAAGAAAGACAATAACATACGTCTTTGCGTTGATTATCGCAAATTAAATCAAGTTACGAAGTTCGATGCTGAACCTATGCCGTTATTAGATGATCTACTTATTAGACTTTCTAAAGCTAAATTCTTTACTAAACTAGACTTGTCGAAAGGTTATTGGCAAGTCCCATTGACGGAACACGCCAAACCTCTCACTGCTTTTTCGACACCTAGGGGTCTGTTTCAATGGAATTTTATGCCTTTCGGGCTTATGAACGCCCCAGCGACTTTCGTGCGCATGATGCGACGAATTCTATCAGATCGTGCAGATGTCATTGCATATTTAGACGACATCTGTCTTTTCAGCGATACTTGGGAAGAACACTATGTGGGTCTGAAGGAATTGCTATCTACTCTACGTGAGCATAGTTTGACTGCTAAACCCTCTAAAGCTTTTGTTGGGTTTAGTGAAATTTCCTTCCTAGGTCATCGAGTTGGTCATGGTCTGTTGAAGACAGAGGACCAAAACATTTCAAAGATATTAAATATCTCGGTTCCGAAGACAAAAAAGCAAGTGCGTAGTCTCTTGGGATTGATACAATTCTATGGAAGATTCATTGAGAATCTGTCCTCCATTATGGCACCACTTTCAACGTTATTGAAAAAAGGTTCTCCTAATATGGTGCGTTGGTCCCAAGAATGCCAATCTTCATTGGATCAGGTTAAGAATTTGTTCTCATCTCATCCTATCTTAAGACTACCGACGATTGATAAGACTTTTGTCCTTCGTAGTGATGCCTCTTCCACTGGCATTGGAGCGGCACTAATGCAGGAATATTCAGGAACTCTGCATCCTGTAATGTATATTTCTAGGAAGCTGAATGCGGCAGAAAGGAATTACTCGGTTTTGGACCGTGAATTGTTGGCTATGGTTTGGTCCATTCTTAAGCTACAAAGGTTCCTTCTGGGCGCGCATTTCTTTATGGAAACCGACCAAAAAGCTCTTACGGCTATGCAAAGTAAGGATTTGAAGAGCTCGAGATCTACTCGTTATGCTATTGCTCTTCAGCCTTTCCATTTCACGGTGCGAGCTATCCGTGGTTCGGATAATGTGATGGCGGACATATTGTCTAGATGCCCACATGATTCCAGTTAAATCTTGTGTCCTAGTTTTTCCTGATATATTTTCAGACTTAGGTCTGTCCTTAATATCATAATATGTTGTAATACAAATGTATTTGGATGATGTTTAGATAATTTAACAAATTTCATTTTGTCCATCCATCAGTGATATGTTGCTAAAATAGCATTGACATTTGTATATTGCTATGATTATATTATTTAGTAATGTTTGATATATGATTGGTATTGCCAGCAACTTAGGTTTCTTGAATGGTATCCCTTAGTTTGTTTGGCTTAAAGGAAATATTTTCTCCTATGTTGGGAGATGATTTGTACCCTCTTCTATTGTACCTGATATTAGGTTCATTGTTTGCATGAGCACAGAAGTGATACTGGTGCTATCTTGCTCATGAACATATTAAAAAAAAAAAATTGCATTTTTTTTTTACAGGGGGGTGGTAGTAATGTTGCTGTCATTTTCGACGGAGTCATCTGTCAAGTTATTTGCTTATGTTTGTATCATAAGTATAATTGTGTCTTTACCTGCGATGTCAGGTTGATTAGGGGTTGTCTTCCCTTGTTTATTCATTCATTGTGTTTGACCTTTAGGGTCAGAGGTTGACAGTTCGGCGTAGGCCTATGGGAAGGTTTTTTAAGCGGGAGTGAGATATACTTCCGGGAAGCCGGGAGGTCCTGTTTTTCTGAAGGGACCAAGAGTCCATTGTTTTTCGGGGAGAATCTTCGAAGTAACTGCTATGGCAGTTTTCCCCAGTGAATCTCTGTGCGTCGGGATGACGACAGAATTCCTTGTGTAGTTCTGAGGATTCATTTACCAGGTAATACCGACCTTTATGCATTATTACGCTTTTCGGTGGCAGAACATGTAAAGGATTACCTAGGGTGAACAGCAGTTCACGGATCCGCCATTTCAGAACTTATATATTTGTGCTCGAGGTAGCCATCCAAGACTGTTAGTCTTATATTGTCCAGAAATCCAGTGACGAAGATATATTGTGGGAGCCGCAGATTGGCGGAACTTCTATCTACAATAAGTATTACTGCAGGGTTGATGATAACCTATTTAACAGAAGTACACGGCCGACGTCAGAACGAGGCCTGTGCTTCCGGCTATTATACTACAGCCTGATATGTGCAATTGGCGGGAGTGCCAAGTTGCACCTGTGTGTCAAGGTAACTAAGGCATCTGACGCGTTTAGTCAGAGACGCCAAGGGCGACGCTACGAACTGTCATTATTGAAGAACTTTGCTATTGACCATGCACGTCTATTCTGATGTTTACCTTTTTGAATGCCAAATGTATACCTATCGATGTCAGGTCAGCATGACCTTGTTACACTGACTGTTCCTGTTGATATTATGTGTGTTCCCGTCAATAAATGTCTTGAAACATGCCTGCAGTGTCAAAGCATCCTTGATTACTGCATGTGAGAGTATGGGTTGCAGGATCTACATCTATACGAGCCTAAACACATTCGCGTCTTCATTCGCACCCACACTCAACTCATCATACGCTCGCACTACACATCTAACAACATGTAAACTGTCTTGGGCCAGTGATCACCTCAACAAGAAAAAAAAAACAGTTACAACTTCCTGTTGTCTACATATTTAACATCCTTTTATTTTGCTTGAATTTCGTAACGATGAAAGCGTTTTGTGAAAAGGCATTTATGTAAACTTTCTTCAGCACCTTAAGATGCAAAAGAGTACTTATTACTTCTTTGGAGATGATTTAGAAACAACAATACTAGATCAGTAAAAACCTTATGGAGATCCAAAAAACCTTATGCGAAAACAAAGCATTATAAATTATACAAGCTATGTAGTTTTAAAATGACAAAATGAATTAATTAAACATACATAAAGTCAATTCTTACATCTCTAAAATTATATGCAACACGTACTTTTCAGAATGGCATTAGTGGGCTTAATGCCAACATAGCAGGTGTCATTGTTTATTTTGTGCTGCATTCATGAATCACATACACTCTGTGTGGATTTTCATCATGGAGAAGGATCTTTTGCTGTCAGCATTGTTGTGAGGCAAGGTCAAAAGTCACTGAATAATCACATTTACCTCAGGAAGCTGATGCCACCAGTACTATTTATCAACACAGAACTTCTGAAAAACACAGCTATTGTAAACCAGAGACAGCACTGTTCTTTTTATTTATAAAAATTTACTTTTCTTTCTAACTGCAAACAAACAAAGCTTTTACAGATCATGGACCACAGCAAGTCAGAAATACAGCATTTTGCTAAATTTACAAAATTTTTAAAATACAGTTTTTTCCAGAAATACTTATTTTATTTTTTAATAAAGTGCAGCATACAAAGTGGCTGTTTCAGCTTTTGTTACCTAATGAAATTAAATATATTATTAAACTTAAAACAAGCCCCTTTGCCAAAATTTACCCAGCTTTCTTTGTGTACTAAAACAATATTGTTAGGTCAAAAGATTCATTTTGAATGCTTTAAAATAATGTGATATTGTTTGATAATTATAATAACTTAAGATTAATAAAAATACTGCCTGGATTAATGAGCACAAAATTCACTAATATGTTACCCAAAAAAAAAAAAACAAAAAAAAAACGTTATTTTTAATTCATTTATTTCAACACAGAAGTTGATTCAGTTTTTGTGATTTCCGGTTAGGCCATTGTGATTTGTGAATGCCACCGTCCCTGGGAAAATGCTGAGAATGAGAATGATTGATTGTTTCAGGTGACCTGACCTTTATAAAATCATGTTGAAAACAAACATAAAAGTACATCAGGACTCATGAAATAATAAAATACGGTTAAAACACAAACTTGGAGAGTAAGAATTAAATACATGTTCATATGTTGATGATGATTCTAGCATACCTTATTTTCAAAACATCATGTTATAGCAGGGAAAGGCAAATGTCATCTTGACAGCGACACAGCAGTAAAGCAGCTAAACACATAAATTAATCATTGAATAGATGTACAGGAGCATGTAAGATAAGATAACTGTAGTAGAGTTACTTTTTGTTTGAGTTCTTGTTTGGATGTATAGTATATAGTTAGTGTTCTTTGGCTTTAGTTATGTTCTTTGCCCATCAGCTGATATGCTGTTTACTTCTGTATGTGCTTTGACCTTTCGTCGATACGACAGTTATTTCTTGTGAATATTGGTTATGTCTATTACTAATAGTTCATCAGTCTACTGACTAGTAATGCTGTCAGTTTGGTCAGGCTTACGGGTGGCCGACTAATATGGTGACATAAATGATGCCAAGTCTATGGGCTGTGAGAATATGGAACCAATGTCAAACTGTAAACCAACATTTAGGTGTAATTGATGGACGCTGAATTCAGGGCTTGACTGACAGTTTATATAACAGGTTTATTAGACGATACATAGACGACATCATCATGAAGATGTACTGGAACAACAGGCATGGTAATACGAATTCTGCATGTAGATAATATTTCAATGTCAAACTTGACTGACCTCAATGACCGTTGGACAACCCGCAAACGGCAAAGTATTGAGGTGAAGATTATTCACTTCTTTTCCATATTCGATCTTTTATCAAAGATACTTATGTATAATTTTGGCCAGACATCTTATCTTGAGACTTCATAAAATTATCGACTTCAATATTACTTCACAAAAGGATTCTGAACACACTAGCAGTAGGTCATGAACAGCCTTACTGAAGCCCTGTCAGAATCTTGAAAAGTACTTACGTCGAGTATCACTGACAAAGATGAACCAGAATAGTCCACGGCAAACGCTTCACCCTGGAAGGTATCAATTAGATGACTGCTATCAATTATTCCCACAATATGGGACTCAAAGACCAGAACAACATCTGTCTTGTAAAACCGGCATCTTGTCTCATCTCTCTCTGACGTCATCAGCACTCTTAGGCAACCAACGAATATATCGCACCGAATGTGTGCACTTTGGTGCATAATAAATTTAAGTTATTATCACATACATAGATGCATACCTAAGTACGTCCAATATAGTTAGATTTTTGCATCTGGTAATCTGATAAGTCTCGCATCATAAATAGTTGTGCGAAAATGGACTTAACAGTATACCTCGACCTCGGATTTAAAAAAAAATTATTATTATTTTTTTTTTTTTCAAATTATCGCGACGAGGTCAATCAAATTATCTGGTACATCAATCAATAAATATTATTAAAATATGAGTATGAAACTAAGAATAGTAGTGAAAGAGATGTGATACTAAATTCAACTCGAAGAAATGAGATGGAATGTACGAAATAGTACAATAACTATCAATTAAAATTTGGAACATGTTATAGCACTAGTGAAAATAGGTGATGAATGGAGATAGTAATCAAACAAAGTGCTAGCGAAAAAATTCCAAATGAATGAAGACGTAAAAATGGAAACTAAAGTACAGTATGCATGTAAAAGTATAAATGTAAGAATGAGGAAAAGATGAACGAAAATAGTCGAATCAAAGAATACTCCTAGTAGGGCGTAGGATTACTTAGCAACACCAATGAAGCATGAATGATGAAGTTGCTAACTAAGATATGTCATGTGAAAATTAACAGCGCTATGAAAGCGTGATCATCTAATTAGCAAATTGATTTATAACACATATATATAATAAATACTTAACCTAATTAAGTTATGTCATTGTTATAAAAGTTCCTGAATTATTCACGGCATTATAAATGAGGTAACCAACAAAGTTACTAAGTCATAATGTTATATGGTAAGATTGTCAACAACGCGTAGCATTAATATGAAGTTGAAGTGTAGATGTCATTATGTCGGAATAGTTAAGTTCCGATTCTAGCATTTTTCTTAATTTCACCACGTCACACTGTATGAACGGAATGTTATATGTATAAAATCCTTGAAATGTTAATGTTGAAGCAACGATGCATAGTCAGTTTAAATATCGATATGGTGTTTCATGTAACATAATAATATCATTGAACGATGATAAAGTCATGTGTCACAAGTGGTAATATAGAATTGTTTAGGTGTAGAGGCTTAACTCTCGGTAAGGCGTAGTGGCTCTGTAGAATCCTGAGGACAACGTGAAAGAACGTCCGCAAACACATTTTCAGAACCAGGAATCGCTCGAATGGAAAAATTATATGGCTGTAATGCTATGGCATAACGTGTAGATTTCGAAGACTTCAAATCCTTGGTTTGGAGTGCTGTAAGTGCACATTGGTCCGTCTCCACAACGAAGTGTGCGCTTAAAAGAAACCATTGTAGCTTGGTTATTGACCAAACCAACGCTAGGAGTTCTCTATCCAGAACTGAGTGATTACGTTCAGCAGGTGCAAGCTTCCTGGACAAGAACATCACTGGATGTAAGGTGCCTGCGTAGGGCTGTAGCAGTACGGCGCCGTAGCCCAAAATTAGAAGCATCACTGTGAAGAACAAAAGGTAAATCTGCGTTTGGTAACCGTAACACAGGTGCAGATGAAAGCAGTGTTTTTATATGGTCCAACGTGATTTGATGTTCTTTAGACCACCGAATCATGTTAGCTGAGCCTTTCTTTAACAAACTAGAGAAAGGCACAGTGATGGTGGATAAATGGGGAATGAATCTTCCATAAAGGTGAATTAAACCCAAAAGACTGCGAATTTGTTTCTTGGTCTTAGGCGCAGTGATGTTAAGAATTTTTGAAACATTATTATCTTCAGTATGAAGGAGACCATGGCCCACACGATGACCCAAAAAATGATATTTCATGGAAACCAATATATGCTTTTGATGGTTAAGCCGTCAGATTATAAGACTAAGAAAATTCAGTTGGTAATAGTATAGATTGGACAGGATGAACTAATGTCATAGCCTGTGTACTGGGTAATGACATGAAAGACATTAGAAAGATAACAAAGATACAAAACCAGACGTGTGTGATTCTGGATGTGCATCGTAATTGAAATGTATGGTAGTGAATGCGATAAAAAGCACATGACCAGCTAGATACTGAGCTAACCAGCCCAGAAAGAAAGGTAAACAATCCGACAAGAAATACTGATGCACAGATAACTAAGTCCGAACATGTGGTAAAGAAATCGGATGTCAATGTAGGATTAAAGGTGCAATCAACATGACTGAATGTAGATTCAGTTGCGTCGACAACATTAGTGTGTGTGTCAGGCACAACAGAGGAATCTTCCTCAATAATAGTATGTAATGGAGAGATATGATTTGCACACCGACGATCAGAAGCATGTCGTAAAAGTTGTAACGAAGTACCAAAACTGGCGTAATGAATAACGGAACCATTTTCAATGCTAGATTCCAGGACCTTAGCAGTACATAGCATGTTAGCAGTATGTACAGGAGAAAAAACTCCTGGCATAGTCGTAACTGCATAGGCAGCATGTATGTGTTGCTTTTCCCAAGTAGCGATCTGTTGTGTTGTACACTCTTTAACACCACGTATACAACCGATTATCAAATCACTGATTGGTGAAGGAAGTAGACAAGCATGGATTTTCCCTGTAAAAAATGGTGTATCTAATTCTATAATCGCAGTTGGGAATTCCTCAACTGTGCCTCTGAAGGTAACACATTTAACACTTTTCCCTGTCGCTAATGACAGGTGTACTAAGGATTGTCTAATTCCTATGGTTGAACATCCAGTGTCAAATAAAATAGACACAGGGATCTTATTTGCAAATCCTTTGTGTAACGTTAGAGACCCTCTTCCGTCGTGTGTAGATGCTGACATGGCGGTAGACATCGCAGGGAGACTTGGCAAGGCATGGCCGCAACTCAACGTTGTGATCGCCTCGGGCTGGAACAATTTTGTGCATTCATGACAAAGTTTAGCCTGCTCGAAATCAAAAGAACAAGAAGATGCATTATGCACATCAACATTTGTACCCTGATCTATATTAGCTTGAAGATCATGATGAGCAGAATTAGCCTGGCGATGTTGTTTATTATTTACGTTTCTGTCTCTACCTCTAGATCTATTACGATCATCATCTCTGAAATTGTTACAATTATTTGACCTGTTGTGATCACTATTTTGGTTTGAACGCCAGTTACGGTGATAACTATTGTCCCTTTGACCGTAGTTTTGGTATGGTGAGTTATTCTTATTAAAAAATGAGGGAGATCGTGATCGATCATTATTGTTATGATTATTTCCTTGATAATTTCCATAATTGTTATTATTGAAATTATATAGCCTATTGGATTTTCTCCAGTTTTGTTGAGATGGAGAACCACCACGAAATGGTGTCCCTTTAAAACCATTGAAATTCTTGTACTCTCTTTTTCTGAAGTTTCTATCGTGACTGAGAGAGCGACTTCGAAAGTGATTTTTGTGTTGCATGGCCGAAGCAACGGGTAATTCTTCTCTAATATGAGAAAGACCATATGGCATATTAGGATGTGCAGTGCAGAACTGTATACACATTTGATCCATATCTTTAAAATTCATAGGCTTTCGTTCATGTAAGAACGAGAGGAATGTTGCATTAACTGATGATAGTACTTTATCACGCAACATCAAATCATGAAGAGCATCATAGGAATGGTCTATTTTAGACAGCTCTATCCATCTATTGAGTGTGAGATGTATTTTGCATAGAAAATCAGTGAAATCCTTCCCAGTTTCCGGCAGTAAGGATTTAAAGCGCAATCTGTACCCCTCCTAAGTTGATATTTTTTTAGTAGAGCAACTCTGACATTATCGTAGTTCTTTTGCAGAGTGAGATCCATTGTCTCTACAATAGTCAATGGTTCTCCTGTCAAAAATTCCATCAGCTTAACACTCCATTGAGCCTTATCCAGTTTACGTGACTCACATACACTTTCGTAGCGTGACAGGTAGCATGCCACGTCATCACTATGTAGATTAAATTTAGGCAATTTAAATTTATCACTGCCATAATTTTTATCTGAAGGTGCAGTATTATTGGAGTTAACGTTATTTGCATTTTGATTCCTTAATTTTAATTCATCTAGGTGAAGGAGCATCATTTCCTTTTCATGAGCCAAGTTCAGAGCTTTCTTCTCCTCCATCTCTCTTTCAAATTGCATTCTTTTCTTTTCCGCCTCTCTTCTTTTCTCTTCCGCCTCTTTATCTTCTAGACGCCTTTTCTCAGCTTTAGCTTCCTTCTCAGCTTGTTCCTGCTTTAATTTAGCTTTCTTTTCAGCTTCCTCTTCATTAGCTTTAGCTAATTGTGTAAAAAGAAAATTCTCGTAAAGCATCTGCTTTATAGCCAAACTCTTTTCCAATTCTCATACAGGACTCTAGAGTGGTCGTGTTTCCCACTCACAATGACTGACTTAGTCGAAATACGAGGGACGGTCAAAAAGTAATGCCTCCTATTTTTTATGTATGTAAATACTGCATCGGTGTGCAATTTGTAAATTTAGCAGGATTTCTCAAACACTCTTCTGCCCTGTATAGCATTACCAACCTGTTTCAGTAACAGGTGGCACCACTGTAACAGTTTAAAAATGGCTGCCAAAGACGTATGGTTAAAACAACTTTATGTCATAGAATTCCTCAATGCTGAAGGCGAGACCCCAATTCGCATCCACGAACGTTTGAAGAATGTTTATGGAGTTGGGTACATCATTGTGATGAAGCTAAAGTAGGTCAATCCTCAATGGCTGACGCAAAGCGGACTGGCCGTCCGTCTACCACAGTGACTCCACACAACATTCATCGAGTTGATGGCATCATTTGTGGTGACCGTCGGGTAACACTGGATGAACTTTCTTCCATGTTGTCCATTAGTAAAGGCAGTGTCCAGAACATCATTAAAGACCTGGGTTATTCAAAAGTTTGTGCACGGTGGGTACCCAGAATGTTGACAGACAGACATAAAGAAACAAGGTAAACCATAGCCATCAACCTCCTGCACCGTTACGAAACTGAAGGAGAAGAGTTTTTATCGAATATTGTGACAGGTGATGAGACTTGGGTTCATTTTTTTGAACCAGAATCCAAGAGGCAGTCAATGGAATGGCATCACACAACATCGCAGACAAGAAAGAAGTTCAAAAGTTCACCATCTGTAGGGAAAGTTATGGCCTCCGTGTTTTGGGATGAGAAGGGTGTGATTCTTCTCGACTTCTTGGAACAGGGAAACACGGTGAATGCAGACCGTTAGATTGAAAGTTTGAGTGAATGCAGACCGTTACATTGAAACTTTGAAGCTTAGAGGTTGTCTTCGGCGACTTTACCCATTAAAAGATCAGAGAACTGCACTACTGTTGCACGATAATGCCACGCCACACACCGCTAAACCATTGATGCGATTGCAGAATTTGGCTGGACATTATTACCACATCCCCCTTACAGTCCAGATCTTGCACCTTCTGACTTCCATCTGTTTGGACCACTGAAAGAAGATCTTCGCGGACATCACTTTGAGGACACTGAGACCCTTAAACGCGCCGTACGCCAGTATTTTAGGAAAAGGGACACAAATTTTTACTGTGCGGGGATACATGCCCTTTTGAGAAGATGGACAAAAACTGTAACAAATAACGGAGACTACATTGAGAAATACATTTTTGAAGTTCAGACTTGGGGCTACATTTCAATGTGAATTTTATCTGTTTTTTTTGCCTATTGAATGAAATTAAAAATTATGAAGCATTACTTTTTGACCGTCCCTCGTATATGTTATGATGAAGTAGATGCTATAGTATAATTATTATTTATCCTTTAGTTATTAATGCATTAACAGTCATGTAATAGGACATTTAAATGAATTACGCACGATATAGACAATAGAACAACAGTAACAATGACAAGCTATAATGGAACAAATGACAACGTTCGCAGAAATCAACTAAATAATAAGGCAGAAATAAATGTGGTAACTATTGCAAAGCATGCAATGACAGCTGCGAATAAAAACAAGACAAGTAACGACACAAGGTATAAACATAAAGTTTGTATAGAAATTAACAATAGCAAGATTGAGAAAAACAATCACGAACAAAGTCAATTATAAAACCAAGGTACGGATAGAAGAAATATAACGATAACAATAAAAACTCAACGTCACAGCTAAACGAATATAGTTCACAGAGAACCAGTGCGGTGGACTAAAATAATCCTCCAGCAACTATGTGCCGGGAACATCCACTAAGGGAAATCTGTAAAAATGTACCTAAGGAACACTTACGAAGGCCCAGAAGTTAACTTCGGGATATATCCTATGTAAGTCGACAACCCAACCAGCCCACGTTAAACACTGAACATGTAACATATAACATGACTTTGGACATATTAAAAATAGGCTCAACTAAAACATGCAACGGTGAACAGAACAACAGTTCACTTATCTTTTTCAAAGAAAAAAGTTCCCAGTCCTCGCAGAGCTAAGGATTTTGGATCTTGGGTGTTGCATATGAGCCTTACAATCCAGAAGAAATCCACAGTTGATAGATAACAACCAAACTTGGATCAGGATCGCTTGAAGGTCAGTCTTGAAAACCGTTAGGTAGACCTCTCAAAGAGCAAACAGTGTCCTTGATCTTGAAGATTTGCCTTGGTAAGAACACTCGAATTGTTGCATGAGTTCTTGAAGCTGCTTCCCTTGAAACTGGCACACCAGATGTTGTAGAGGCCACCAGATGTTATAGCGTTTTTTTTTTTTGCTGTTGTAGTTTGGATGTATAGTATATAGTTAGTGTTCTTTGGCTTTAGTTATGTTCTTTGGCCATCGGCTGATACGCTGTTTACTTCTGCATGTGCTTTGACCTTTCGTCGTTACGACAGTTATTTCTTGTGAATATTGGTTATGTCTATTACTAATAGTTCATCAGTCTACTGACTAGGAATGCTGTCAGTTTGGTCGGGCTTACGGGTGGCCGACTAATATGGTGACATAAATGATGCCAAGTCCCAGACTTCACCAGCTGGAAGAGATACCAGCAGAATGGAAGGAAGGATATCTGGTTAAGTTGCCTAAGAAGGGAAATTTACAAGAGTGCACAAATTATAGAGGAATAATGTTACTATCAGTGCCAGGAAAAGTATTAAACAGGATTATCCTTGAGAGATTAAAAGAGTCCATAGACAAGAAACTGAGAGATGAACAAGCAGGTTTTCGACAAAACAGATCATGTACAGACCAGATAGCCACTTTGAGAATAATAGTTGAACAAAGTCTGGAATGGAATTCACCACTATACATCGGATTTGTGGACTACGAAAAGGCATTTGACAGTGTAGACAGAGAATCACTTTGGAAATTGATGAGGCATTATGGAGTTCCCCTGAAGATCATTAATTTAATAAAGAAAACATATGAAGACATGACATGCAGAGTTCTTCATGAAGGACAGCTTACAGAACCGTTTGGGATAAGAACAGGAGTGCGACAGGGATGCCTCTTGTCTCCATTTCTTTTCTTGCTGGCAATAGATTGGGTTATGAGATCGACAACACACAACAGAAATGGAATCCAGTGGACTCTGACTAAGCAGTTGGATGATCTGGATTTTGCTGATGACTTAGCTCTTCTGTCCCATAACCGTAATCAGATGCAGGACAAATTGAAAACACTCGATGAGAGGTCACAGCAATTGGGTCTGAAAATACACAGGGAAAAGACAAAAATAATGAGAATAAATGCAGGTAATGATAACAGGGTTGAACTTGAAGAAACACCAATTCAAGATGTAGAATCATACACATATCTTGGCAGTAATATAGACAAAGTTGGAGGGACAGACAGCGATATCAAAATAAGAATACAAAAGGCAAGAGGAGCTTTCATTGCATTGGGAAATATATGGAGATCAAGAGAAATCGGATCCAACACGAAAATAAGAATCTTCAATTCAAATGTGAAGTCAGTCCTATTGTATAGCTCGGAGACATGGAGAACAACAAAGACAACAACCAAAAAGCTACACACTTTCATAAATGGGTGCTTGCGTAGAATAGAGGGATTAAAATGGTATGACAAGGTTACCAACGTGGAACTGATGACAAGAACTAGACAAGTGCCAGTGGAACAAGAGATGAGAAGAAGGCGATGGATAGGACACACACTGAGGAAACCTGTTGATAGCATTACAAGGCAGTCCTTGTTCTGGAACCCCCAGGGCAAGAGAGGCAGAGGAAGACCAAGAAGTACATGGAGAAGAGAGTTGGAAACAGAGGTGAAAATGATGAGGAGAACATGGAAAGAACTTGAGATGATGGCACGGGACAGGAGGACTTGGCATGTGTTTGTTGAAGGCCTATGCTCCTTTGGGAGTGGAGGGTTATGAAATGATGCCAAGTCTATGGGCTGTGAGAATATGGAATCAATGTCAAACTGTAAACCAACATTCAGGTGTAATTGATGGACGCTGAATTCAGGGCTTGACTGACAGTTTATATGACAGGTTTATTAGACGATACATAGACAACATCATCATGAAGACATACTGGAACAACAGGCATGGTAATACGAATTCTGCATGTAGATAATATTTCAATGTCAAACTTGACTGACCTCAATGACTGTTAGACAACCCGCAAACGGCAAAGTATTGAGGTGAAGATTATTCACTTCTTTTCCATATCCGATCTTTTATCAAAGAAAAAGGTAAAGGAGGTAAAGGAACCCGTTACACGCCCATTGAGGCATATTGGGAATATGGTGTTAGGCCCATATTATCTTGACCGTCGGCACACTAGGGGTGATGTGGTCGGCATCACGCCGGCCGCCTTAACCTTCCCAGAGTTGCTCTGGTACCCATTTGGGGCTGGGTCGACCCAGGAGCCGTTTGTGGCCTAAAAAATTCCCGCCTCATCTGGGGATCGAACCATAGACCACTGCGCTAGGAAGCCAGTGCACTAACCACTATGCTACCGCGGCTCCTTTTTATCAAAGAAACTTATGTATAATTTTGGCCGGACATCTTATCTTGAGACTTCATAAAATTATCGACTTCAATATTACTTCACAAAAGGATTCTGAACACACTAGCAGTAGGTCATGAAGAGCCTTACTGAAGCCCTGTCAGAATCTTGAAAAGTACTTACGTCGAGTATCACATGGAGATACTGACAAAGATGAGTCAGAATAGTCCACGGCAAACGCTTCATCTTGGAAGGTATCAAATAGATGTCTGCTATCAATTATTCCCACAATATGGGACTCAAACACCAGAACAACGTCTGTCTTGTAAAACCTGCATCTTGTCTCATCTCTCTCTGACGTCATCAGCGCTCTTAGGCAACCAACGAATATATCGCACCGAATTTGTACACTTTGGTGCATAACAAATTTAAGTTATTATCACATACATAGATGCATACCTAAATACGTCCAATATAGTTAGATTTTTGCATCTGGTAGTCTGTTAAGTCTCGCATCATAAATGGTTGTGCGAAAATGGACGTAACAATAACCAATTAAAAAGAAGAAAAAATATCTAACATTCTCTTCTTCTTCTTCTTTGGTCCTTGGCCGCTGACCGACAAATAAATCAGTGATCATCACCCCTAGTGGCATTTTGTAGGGCAGTGCACCAGCTGTGATTCATGCTTAGCATCTCTTACATCTAGCATTAGATTATATTAAATAGATGTGGGGGGGGGTTAACTTAGCTCAGGGGAATCGATTCTGAAGTGCTCAAATCATAACAGTCACTGACCATAAGACAGAGAAGGAAACTTATTTTTCTCTTGAAACAGAAGAGCGAATCACTGAGTACTAATGACTTAAAACAAATATGAGGATGTGACATATATAACATCTTGATCCAAGCTGCTGAAAACAGCAGTGTTGCCAGTTGCATTATTTTTTCAACACACTTATTACTAAGAAATTGGTTTATTTACTTGTTTTACAGTTATACCAATGAGTGATGTTCACAAGATGAAGATTATTTGGGCTCTTCCACCACTTATGGAGCATTATAGGTATCAGTTCTTTTGCTTCATTTTTTTTCCTAAGATTATTTTGTTAGTATGGTCCTTTCTTCTTAAAACTTATCGTCTTACTTCCATATACTTATATTTTATGCTATGCCAAACAAAATTTTATGTTAGCTTTGGTATGATATCTTCTGGTATAGGTCGGTGTATTAGATTTATTAGGTATGCATTGCTAGTGTTGCCAGTACAGTTTGATGTCACTAGAAAAATTATCCATAGTTGAAGTTTATGTGCAATTATTATCGGGTCTGTAATATTAGACAAGAATATCTCAAGAAGAGAAGAGGAAGGGCCAAAGCTACATGAAACTTATACTGACATCCAAACAGTTATCTCACAAATTAAAACTGAGAATCATAAAAGTGTTATATATATTCTGCATTTCTGTATGGTGCAGAAACATGGATGATGAATAAGCATTTGGAAGAAAGAATTGAGGCTCTTGAAATGTGGATATATAGAAGAATGGGGCGTATCTCATGGAAAGAGATGAAAACAAATAAGGAGGTTCTAGAAAATCTAGGTATGAAAAGAGAACTAATGAGGGAGGTCAAAGTTCGGCAGCTAAAATACTTTGGCCACATAAAAAGGCATAACACCTTGCAGAAGACCATAACAGAAGGGAGAGTTGAAGGCAAATGTGCAAGGGGAAGACAGCGCTATAAGTGGGAAGATAACATCAAGAGATGGACAGGAAAGAGTCTATCAGAGTGCACCACCAAGACAAGAGACAGAAAATGTTGGAGATCCATTACAGCCAATCTTCGTTGTGGAGATGGCAACTGATGATGATGAATATTAGCATGCAGTTTTGATTAATAATATCAGATATACAAATTGACAGATTTTGTCAGTACCAGAAATAGAATCAGTGATAACAAACTGAGTGCATATCTGTCAACTTCCTGAGACAAAAAACCTGTATGCCGGACCAGTAAAAACCGTACAGACACCAAAAAACATAACGCAAAACTTATATTAATATATTAAACGAGATACAGTTTTAAAATGACATATACTAATTAAGTTAACATTTGAAATAGTCCGATATAAAACGTACTAATAAAGTCTCATGCTGTTCTTTATATGTATTAGAAATGATGCAAGTGTTAATCATTTAAAATATGTATTATATCCCTTAAAGTTACCACAGCCTTCATAACAAGGTGATGTTTGTGTTAGTTTTGTGAAATGCACCAGAAAATCATCAGAAATTTTATAACAGAAAGATTATTACTGTGGTGATATACAAGGGGATTGACATAAGTCTTGGGCCTGACCATGAAGGATTCATAGGAGGAAGATGAAACTTGGCACATTTAAAGTTCATCATATTTGCACTGAATGTATGAAGTACGCGTTTGTTTCTTCAATGGGTTTTCCTGCTGCGGTGCACGGCGCAATGTACCCTGTTGACCGGATCTGCTGCTCCAAAGATTTGACAAAACAATGGAAAAGAAGGAGGCCAGAGCTGTGATAAAATTTCTGATGTTTCAGGGAAAAACACGTACAGAAGTACACAGGGAGATGGAACCAGTGTTTCGTGATTCTTGTCCTTCATATACTTTGGTAAAAAACTGGTGTCAACAGTTTAAGTGCGGCCGCTCAAATGTTGCTGATCTGCCAAGATCTGGTAGACCAGCCTCAGAGTGCAACGATGAAAATGCAACAAGAGTGAAGAAAATCATGACCAGGATCGAAAAATGACAATTGTGGAGTTAGCTAGTAGAGTAAAACTAAATGAAAGAACAGTTTATAGAATTTTACACAACAGACTGAACATGAGAAAGGTGTGTGCACGCTGGGTTCCGCGACTGTTGACACGTGAACAGAAGCAAACGAGGGTAAATTGCTGTCAATAGTTGCTCAAAAACTGTCAGTCAAAAAATTTGTTGGAGACCATGGTGACAGTAGATGAGACTTGGGTACACCATTATGACCCCGAATCCAAAATTGCCAGCATGCAATGGAAAACCCCAGGCTCCCCAACACCTGTCAAGCCGAGAGCGCAGAAATCTGCAGGAAAAGTGATGCTGACTGTTTTTTGGGATGGCAAAGATGTCCTTTTGAAAGATTATCTAACTCGTGGCAACACAGTTAATGGACAGTACTATGCAGATCTTCTCACCAAACTAAGAAAGGTTGTGACCATGGAAACGAGGGATAACGCACACTCAAAATCTTCTTTTGCTTCAAGACAACGCGCCTTCTCACAAAGCACGGCTTGTGCAGCTAGCAGCCAACGATTTGAATATTGAAATTCTTCCACACCCACCATATTCTCCAGATTTGGCTCCATCAGACTTTTTTCTATTCCCAAATCTTAAAAAACAGCTAAAAGGAAATCATTTTGACAGCGATGAAGAGGTTATACTGGCATGTGATGACTGGTTTAGTTTGAAAAATAGGGTGTTCTACTCCCAAGGTCTTTTCAAGGTCAAGCAGAGATGGCAGAAGTGTGTCAATTCAGACGGTGGCTATATTGAAAAGGAATAAACACTAAACAAAATTTCAGCTCTCTGTGACATGTCCTTCATGGTCAGGCCCAAGACTTATGTCAATCCCCTTGTATATATAATAATGTAATAAAAACGAAGACAAAATACTACCATGTTTAAAACAAAAAATATCTTAGTGCAGCTGTAGTTGTAAATTGATGTGCTCTGAGAATACACAGCCCTACCATTATCCCAATGAAACAACGGTCATATTCATTCATTCATAACCCTCCACTCCCAAAGGAGCATAGGCCTTCAACAAACACCTGCCAAGTCCTCCTGTCACATGCCATCATCTCAAGTTCTGTCCACGTTCTCCTCATCACCTTCACCCCTGTTTCCAGCTCCCTTCTCCATGTGCTTCTTGGTCTACCTCTGTCTCTTGCCCTGGGGGTTCCAGAACAAGGACTGCCTTGTAATGCTATCAACAGGTTTCCTCAGTGTGTGTCCTACCCATCGCCATCGTCGTCTTCTCATCTTTTGTTCCACTGGCACTTGTCTAGTTCTTGTCCTCAGTTCCATGTTGGTAACCTTGTCATACCATTTTAATCCCTCTATTCTACGCAAGCAAACATTTATGAAAGTCTGTAGCTTTGTCTTTGTTCTTCTCCATGTCTCAGAGCCATACAATAGGACTGATTTCACATTTGAGTTGAAGATTCTTATTTTTGTGCTGGATCCGATTATATTATTGTAGTTTTAAATTAAGGATTTCATCCCTAGCATAAAATACTGCAACTACTACTTTGATCTCTGACCATATCTAAGAACTTTCATTTCTGAATTCTTTTTTTTTTTTTGCCGTATCAGACAGATAGCCCACTGTCCTTTATTTCAACCAAATTTAGAGACGAAGCAAAAAGGGGAGGGGTCGGGGATGTAAAGGGTTACGTTTAGGAATCATAAACCTGACCCAATACTCCAACAATAATTTTGTCGTATTGCGACGTATTTCATTCACATCGAAGAACTCATCCCACTTTTCTTTATTTCCACCAAAAAGGTCAAGTACATCTTTCTCACTGTTTCGCTCGAAAAAAAAAAAAAAAGATAAAGGAAGATCGTTATTACAGCTTTTTCACGCATAATGCAAACATCCTGATTGTGTTAATATAATAATAAAAAATGAATTAATTCATTTAAAAAAACAAAACACGGAGTAATAACAAACGATAATCGCACACACGCCCCCGTGTAATCAGCTTTGCTGACTAATGTAACCACAGTGCCTCATATAACTGTATTTCGCAATTTTATTTCCTGACGCCTGTCCCTATGATGCACATCAAGAAACACATTACATGACGCTAACCTTAACCCTAAACCCACCCCTGATCTACAAATACACAAATAATATCGTGCAAGAAAACATTCATATCAGACTTTTTCTTCTTCTTTCGTTCGCTTGAAATATATTGTCTATATCTGCAATGTTGTTTCTTGTATAAACCACTGTCTTTTGTAGTTCATACAGAGGTCCGTATAGTTTTGCTTCCAGTGTTGTGTCTCTGGGCCAGTGGGTTTGCCTCAATATATCATATTCGGGGCAATCTTAAAGTACGTGCTCTGCAGTCTGGGGTGCCTGTCCACATGTACACATTGCTGAATTGCCAATCTTGTATTTTCTATACATGTGGCTGAGGAGTCGGTTGTGTGCTGTTCTGAGGCGCAGAATGACAATTTGTTCTGATCTGTTCATAGCTTGGTAGTCATCCTGTGTTGGTGTTGGTGGCTTTCTGATTGATTTGATCATCATTTTCTTCTTATCGTACGTAACTGGTATTTCCGGTTGCTCATCTGCAGCACCTTCTTTAGCCAGTCGGTCCGCTCTCTCGTTTCCTGGTATTCCACAATGAGACGGTTTCCAATGCATGGCGACCCTGCGCTGGTTGCACAGTTCAGAAAATAGGGCTTGTATACCTGGTGTCACGTAGCGTTTAAAGGATAAGAGAATTATTTAGAGGAAATAATAGATCTGATGTGGAAGATTTGGCTCAAGGAATCCCTGCTGGGTTTTCCCACTTCCGAAGGGTGACGAAGAGGGTAAATTCTCCTAACTCGACAGGTCTGGAAAAGATTGTAAGGAGATATTTGGTCTCTCGCTACCGTCGTCCCCTTCTCAGTTATCTATTATTATTATTCTTTAATTTATATTATATTTTACGAGCCCCCCCTCCCTTATAAAGGAAGATAAACATAGACAATATTCAACATCTAATGGAAGGAACAAAGCGTGGGGTACAGTATATACACCCAATTGGTTTATTGCAATAAAATGAATAGATGGTGAATGATAGTATTGTCGATGGAATTAGTGTCTGCTGTATGTATTATGTGTCTCACAATTCAAGTGTTTTTCATCATGGATGACTAAACTAGGCATTGATGTAGTGAGTTCCCTTTTTCGTGGACTTAGCTTTTCAGCCCCCGGCTGATAGTGAAGTGTGGTTAGTTCTCCGGTCTCCTGACGTTGCCCCAGGTAGGTCTTGAATGGTTCGGATTTGCCTTCTCTGTGCTCGACTCCGTATTCTGCGCTGAGATTGGACTGTCGTGCAAGGCTCCACCATAGACTGAAGACAAATACGACGGCTTCATTAATTTACTAGCTTTAGAAAGCAGTCTTTCCCTAAGCCGTCCCTCTGCCAGTCATCTCAGATTTTAGTCTCTAACATCATATGTCTAGAGCCTAATCTTGAATTCAAGTTTCTCCTGTCTGTCCTTTATTATATTTCTCTGCCCCAGTGGCAGTATTATAATTCTTTAGACTGATTTATCGTCAGCTTAACCCGATGAATTATTATAAATGTCAGTTAAACCCACCAACTTTTATCATAGAAATGTCGGCAACAGTATTCTAGTTCTGTGCCTCTAGCCTAATCGTCATGTCATTATGATGAATTTAACAAATAATTGGACATCCGTGTTTTAGAATTGTCTGACAACATTATCACACACTTCATGTCTGGTCGCATCGTCATATAATTTATAATGAATATATGTCACGGTCTGTCAACATTATCGTTAATATTAATTTCCGTTAGTCTAAACGTCGGGTCGAAATTAATCAAATAATATGGAAATTAATAGCTATATATATATATATTCTCATTATACATTATTATGAACATGTACATATCCCGTGGGATCATAAAATATACCCGATCACATGTGGCTGGATGTGATCGTACAACAGAAATATGAATAAAGTAAACATACCAATCTTGCGTCGATTTTGCAAGGTACTACACATTTCATCACATTATATTCTAGCGAGATTTCACTTACCTACTCAAAGATGGACGCTAACCCGCAATTAGACACGTGGCTTCAGTGCTTTTAATGCGAGAATTCGCCGATCTGGCTTAGACCTAGCTTTCTTGAGGGTTCCTGGGCAAGTGACAAAATGCTGGCTTTGCCGCCTTTTAGCGGGTCATTTCCGCTTGGACACGTGATCCGTAGCGTGCATCATGTGACCTTAGCCTCGTTTTAGACGCTCCAATCAATAATGTTAAAAGTCACGTGATGTCTTCCTAAATGGCCTAAACTGGTTCTCCCAAGTTCAAGCAGTTCTAAATTAAAACGGATTTCTCGCTACCGAGGTCATTGGTCAACAATGACGTCGTATCTAAAAATAGCATTAAACGCGAGGAGAAAATACCGAACGCTAGGAGAATTTCCGCAAGTGACAATTCCCGGTACTTTGCGATCATGCATTGAGGATGAGAAAAAACGATGTCACGTAAATAATAATAAAAATGAAGAGAAGATTGGGCAAGTTGTCACACAAGCCCCTCCTCAAGTTTGACGTTCCGTCCAACTCCTCTGGTCCTGTCTTCCTCTTCTTTTTCAGTTTCTCATATCTCCTAGGTTGCGTCCGGATGTCTGCTCAAAAAATCTGCCCCTACGTTGTTCTTCCCAGGTATGTATTCTATGTGAAATGAATATGGCTGCAACAGTAGTGACCATCTCATAAGCCGGGCATTAAGGTTCTTCGACGCTGCAAGAAATATCAACGGTTGGTGATCACACTGCACCGTGAACTTTTTCCCGTATAAATATGGTTGAAACTTCTGCACAGCCCATATTAGCGACAGACATTCTCGTTCGATGGTAGAGTAGTTCTGTTCAGCAGGGTTCAATTTCCTACTAGCATATGCAATGGGGAATAGAGTTGCAGAAGGTCTATCACTAGGCTGCAGGAGAGTGGCTCCTATCCCTATATTGCTAGCATCTGTTCGCAGCGTAAAGTTCAGAGTTAAGTCAGGCAGTCGCAGAATTGGCCTAGCTGTGAGTTTCTCCTTCAGCAGCGTGTAGGCATTTTCGCACTCCGCTGTCCAGGTTACTTTGTCCGGGTTCCCATTCTTGGTTAATGCGGTCAGTGGCGCACTCAGGGTATTAAAATCTTTAATATATCTCTGGTAGAAGCCACATAGAGACACAAATGACCTTACATCCTTTTTAGTCTGGGGTCGTGGGGCCCGCTGTAACTTCTCAATATTACGTGCATCTGGGAACATGCATCCATGCGAGATAGTGTGTCCCAGGAATTCTAGTTGCTCGCAGGCAATTTGACATTTTGTAGGGCGAGCGGTGAGTCCTGTTTCTCTAAGTCTTTCGAAGAGTAGGGAAACTGCGTCCAGGTGCTCCTCAAAGGTGTTCGTGGCAATAAGTATGTCGTCCATGAAATTACTTATCCCAGGGTGGTTCAGGGGTTCCAGTAGCTTCCTCATCATACGAGTAAAGACGCTTGGGGCGTTGCTTAGCCCAAATGGCAATACATTAAACTCGTAATGGCCCTCAGAAGTACTAAATGCTAACATATGTCGAATTTCCTCTTTTACCGGGATCTGGTAGTACCCTTTGCTAAGGTCTATCTTCGAAAAGTATCGTGCTCTACTCAGCTTGGTGAAAAGCTGATTCTGATCCGGTAAGGGCTCCGCTTGAAATTCCGTTACAGCGTTGAGCCTTCGGTAGTCTATGCAGAGGCGATGTTCTCCTGTGGATTTTCTAAGCAACACCACACTCGCACTATAAGGCGACTCTGATTTTGAGATAATATTTTCCTTAAGCAGGTACTCGATTTCCTCACTCAATGCCTTTGCTTTAGCATAAGGAACAGGATAGTTCTTAACTCGTACCGGGGCGAGGTCTGTTAGCTTCATATCAAATTCTATCAGGTTGGTCATGCCAGGTTTATCCGTGAGTGTACTAGTGTGTTTTCTCAACAACTGTTGAACCTGTGCCTGCTGATCCTCCGTTAAAGTTGAACTAATCTGAACATCTTGATGAGTTTCGCACTGACGAAGAGGGTATTCACAGGAGGTCAGGGGTTCTGCCTCAGTTTCCGTCGCAATAGCCAGTGTCAGGAAATGTGCTGGTTCTGCACCTGGTCTTTCATAATATCGCTTCAGCAGGTTTATGTGGTAAATTTTCTGCTTCCCCTTTATGGCAATCTTGTAATTGGTGCGCGACATTTTCTCAACAATTTTATATGGACCTCTCCACCCGATTTGCAATTTATTATTGCTACTGGGCAGGAGTAATAATACCTGTTCTCCTACTTCTAGCTCCCTATCCTTCGCAGTGCGGTTGTAGTAACGCGCATGTTTACGACGGGCACGGCGTACATTTTCCTTTGCCAGTTCCCATCCTGTTTTAAGGCGTTGGGTCAACTCCTTCACGTATTGGGATGCAGAGGTGACCGTCTCATCAGCTTTATCATCTGTCCAAGTACGTAACAGTGCCTCTAAAGGTCCTTTTATAGGTCTACCAAACAGCAATGTGGCAGGAGGCATCCCAGTAGAATTGTGGGGTACTTCGCGGTAAGCAAATAGTGCTGCGGGTAAGTATTGATCCCAGCTCTCTGGTTTTTCCTGCGCAAGTTTCCGAAGGATGGAAATAAGGGTCCCGTTAAACCGCTCCACCTGGCCATTTGCCTGGGGGTGGTAGGGAGAGGTGTGGATATGTCGGGCCTGAAATATCCTAAACACTTCCTCGGTGAGTTTTCCTCGGAATTGGGAACCATTATCTGTCAGGATCTGTGACGGAAACCCTAGCCGAGTAAATATGGTGAGCAGAGCCTCAGCAACATGCTTAGAATCACAGGCGGGCATAGCAATAGCCTCTGCCCACATGGAGCAACAATCCACTAACGTGAGTATATAACTGTTTCTCTTTTTGCTACGAGTAAGTGGACCCACAATATCCACCGCTACTCGTTCGAAGGGTGTGCCCAAGATTGGCATTTCTCCCAGAGTGGCTGGGGCCGTCCAGTGTTTCGGCGCTGTCCTCTGGCACTGCGGGCATGATTTCACATATCTCTGGATATCGGCGTTGATACCTGGCCAATAATAATGACATGAAATACGCTGAATCGTGGCACTTATGCCCATGTGGCCACTAAACGGAAGGGCATGGCCCATTTCTAGGACCTGGGCTCGGTATGCTGATGGAACCACAAGTTGCCCATGTTCCTGTCCTCCATTTCCTGCTTTCCGATGCAACAGCCCATTTTTCTTGTAGAAGTCTCCCTTTTGGAGAGGAGTGTGCGCTCTCGGTAGTTTTTTGTAGCAGGGTGCTAGAGATTGATCCTCCGTTTGTGCCTTTTTTAATTCCTCAGGAAGGATGTTGGGTGGGGATTCCAACTCCGTATTCCGTTTGGCCTGTCCTCTAGTGGTGACAGCCGCCACAACCAGAGGGTGAATGGGTTCTCCCAAGAACACATACCTACACCCTAAGATCAAGGGATAAATAGGGTCGTCCAAGATCGCTGCACTGATTTCCCCAGTCACATATTTTGATTTGACCTTAATCTTGGCTATGGCCAAACGCATAGGTGCTGCACTTTTAGTAGGTCCTTGTATTTCTATAGTGTCTTCTGTCATCTGGTCAGGCTTGACTAGGGATGCACAGACAACTGCGTCGAATGCAAGGCCTGTATCATAAAGGCAGGTCACCTCTTGGTCATTTACGAGGACTGTCTCAACGACCGGGGGATGTCGGGGTTTGTCCAGAGGTTCTTCCGGTCCATTTCCCCTTGCGGCACTTTTACGTAAGCAGGCAGCATGATGAGGTGGGTTTTTCCGGTTGCACTCCTGCGTATTGTGGGTGATGGTTCTACAGTGCTTACACCATTTTTCCCCTTGCCTCTGCTGCTGGAAATTAGATCTCTGAGTAGTCTTGTAGTCTGGCTTGTCATGCTTTTTGAAGTTAGTATACGGTGGTTTCACTTGGGGGTCCATGTGTGACTGAGCTGTCTGTCTAGGTACGTAATCTGGTTGTTTCCGTCTGGGTGGTGGATTCTCTGATAGTGCTGCCTGATATCGTTCCGCTAACTGGACTATGGATTCTAAAGTGCTGGCCCCATTCTCTGTCAGGAATCTTCTCATGTCGGAAGTCATGGTGTCCTTCAGTTGTTCGATCATGACCATTTCCTTCAGGCCTTCCCAATCATGAGTAAAATTCCCTAGGGCACCCCACTTCTCCACGTAGGAATCCAGTCTCGCAGCAAACTGAGCAAAGTTCTCTCCAACTTCCCTCCTAGAGTTACGGAACCTCTTCCTATAGGCGTCAGCATGTAGCTCATAACGAACCAATAGTGCCTTTTTCAAAGAGTCGTAGTCATCCTGTAAACCTGGAGGAAGCTTGCTATACACGTCATAAGCAGTTCCTCTAAGCCCTTGCGACAGTTTCAGGTTCCATTTGCTCTTCTCCAAACCAAACGTGGTGGCAAACTTCTCAAATTTGTCCAGATACACATCGATCGAGTCAACTCGTTCCGAGAAAGCTTCGAATGGAAACGTCAAGGGTCCCAAGTTTGACATGGGTGAGGATGGCAAAGGTCCTGTGCCCACTGCATGCAAGGAGGGCATATCATCTGACCGTGGCGATAGGTTGCCTGAGGAGGTAGATGCGGTCGCACCGGCTACCGGTTCAACTCTTTGAGCTTGTCCCTGCATCTCTAACTGCTTCATCTTCAATGCATGCTCGCGTTCATCTCTCTCGCTTCTTTCTCTAGCGTCTACAGCTTTTATCCTCTCATCTATTTCTGCTAACTTTATTCGCTCTTCTCTTTCAGCTTTCGCTGTTTCTCGAGCGTAATACTTATCAGTCTCGACACTGACATAATTTGCAAGGTCCACCCCACTATAACCTAGATCTCGACCGGCCTCCCCTAGTGCTGCCTTAAGCTTAACTATTTCAGCCATCTTTTGCAGTTAAAGTCCACACTGAGTAAGCTAGTGCTACCTTCCAATAGTATTTCTAACAACAAGTAAATACTAATTATTTATCAGACTGCTGTAGAATGAAATTACTACAGTTATGGAGACTTAAGGTCTGTAATTCAATGAAATACAAAATCAAGAACTAACTTAATTAAACACAACATATATAAAGGGATTCACCAATCAATGCCTGAATTTCTAGAAAAAATGTTTTCTGTCTTTCTAGAGCTCACTGTGTGAAAATACATGTGTTAAAATGGTATACTGTAATGACTGAATGGATGATACTATCCCAGAGGTATGATAAAATACATAAGTTCAAATCCCGGACCGAGACACCAGTGTCACGTAGCGTTTAAAGGATAAGAGAATTATTTAGAGGAAATAATAGATCTGATGTGGAAGATTTGGCTCAAGGAATCCCTGCTGGGTTTTCCCACTTCCGAAGGGTGACGAAGAGGGTAAATTCTCCTAACTCGACAGGTCTGGAAAAGATTGTAAGGAGATATTTGGTCTCTCGCTACCGTCGTCCCCTTCTCAGTTATCTATTATTATTATTCTTTAATTTATATTATATTTTACGAGCCCCCCCTCCCTTATAAAGGAAGATAAACATAGACAATATTCAACATCTAATGGAAGGAACAAAGCGTGGGGTACAGTATATACACCCAATTGGTTTATTGCAATAAAATGAATAGATGGTGAATGATAGTATTGTCGATGGAATTAGTGTCTGCTGTATGTATTATGTGTCTCACAATTCAAGTGTTTTTCATCATGGATGACTAAACTAGGCATTGATGTAGTGAGTTCCCTTTTTCGTGGACTTAGCTTTTCAGCCCCCGGCTGATAGTGAAGTGTGGTTAGTTCTCCGGTCTCCTGACGTTGCCCCAGGTAGGTCTTGAATGGTTCGGATTTGCCTTCTCTGTGCTCGACTCCGTATTCTGCGCTGAGATTGGACTGTCGTGCAAGGCTCCACCATAGACTGAAGACAAATACGACGGCTTCATTAATTTACTAGCTTTAGAAAGCAGTCTTTCCCTAAGCCGTCCCTCTGCCAGTCATCTCAGATTTTAGTCTCTAACATCATATGTCTAGAGCCTAATCTTGAATTCAAGTTTCTCCTGTCTGTCCTTTATTATATTTCTCTGCCCCAGTGGCAGTATTATAATTCTTTAGACTGATTTATCGTCAGCTTAACCCGATGAATTATTATAAATGTCAGTTAAACCCACCAACTTTTATCATAGAAATGTCGGCAACAGTATTCTAGTTCTGTGCCTCTAGCCTAATCGTCATGTCATTATGATGAATTTAACAAATAATTGGACATCCGTGTTTTAGAATTGTCTGACAACATTATCACACACTTCATGTCTGGTCGCATCGTCATATAATTTATAATGAATATATGTCACGGTCTGTCAACATTATCGTTAATATTAATTTCCGTTAGTCTAAACGTCGGGTCGAAATTAATCAAATAATATGGAAATTAATAGCTATATATATATATATTCCCGTTATACATTATTATGAACATGTACATATCCCGTGGGATCATAAAATATACCCGATCACATGTGGCTGGATGTGATCGTACAACAGAAATATGAATAAAGTAAACATACCAATCTTGCGTCGATTTTGCAAGGTACTACACATTTCATCACATTATATTCTAGCGAGATTTCACTTACCTACTCAAAGATGGACGCTAACCCGCAATTAGACACGTGGCTTCAGTGCTTTTAATGCGAGAATTCGCCGATCTGGCTTAGACCTAGCTTTCTTGAGGGTTCCTGGGCAAGTGACAAAATGCTGGCTTTGCCGCCTTTTAGCGGGTCATTTCCGCTTGGACACGTGATCCGTAGCGTGCATCATGTGACTTTAGCCTCGTTTTAGACGCTCCAATCAATAATGTTAAAAGTCACGTGATGTCTTCCTAAATGGCCTAAACTGGTTCTCCCAAGTTCAAGCAGTTCTAAATTAAAACGGATTTCTCGCTACCGAGGTCATTGGTCAACAATGACGTCGTATCTAAAAATAGCATTAAACGCGAGGAGAAAATACCGAACGCTAGGAGAATTTCCGCAAGTGACAATTCCCGGGACTTTGCGATCATGCATTGAGGATGAGAAACAACGATGTCACGTAAATAATAATAAAAATGAAGAGAAGATTGGGCAAGTTGTCACACCTGGCAATTTTCTGGACTGAAGTGCTTGGAGTGCTGATCTTGCATCTGTCAGGAATACTACAGGCCGTGGACCAAGATTGGTGTTCAACAGTTTCTCAGTTGCCAACTTGATTGCCTGGATTTCTGCATCATAGTTGTTACAGAATTTCCCCATTGGTTGCTGTGGTGCGTCTCTTGGCTGGTTGCCTCCATCTTCAGCACCTTGACTTGCTAGGGCAGACTGTGGTCTTGCTCGAGTGTAGAAGGGCCTGGCCAGTCTTGGATTTTCAGCCACTGATGGCTGTACTTGAGCCCCATCTCCACATCAAGGAGCTGGCCTCTACAAATACACAAATAGTATCGTGCAAGAACACATTCATATCAGACTTTTAAAACAAACAATAAAAACAATAACAACAGACAATTATGCTTCCGCCTACAGAATCGATTTCGGCGCAGTTACCGTAGTAATCTACTGTAGGCCTACTACACTGCGCCGTCGCCTGTTTAGTTTGCGGTTTCATCGTCAGCGGCTCAAACGCACATAAGCATGCATCCTACCCCTACCCTATCTTTTTGATACATAACAAATCCAGAAAAAAAAACATAAGACAGCATCATATGTTAAAAATAACGAACAATAAACTACCATTATAAATCCGTAATCGAATTTATAATAAACAATAAACACCTGGGCATAATAGGCCAACAGTGCTTCATTTCAACCATCAAATCATAACCACAATATCAAATGCTCAGCTTTTTAAAAATGGAGTCTAGAGGTAGTCGCTAGCATGGTTGATGACTGATAACTTTAAAAATACGTCATGTCACACTGAAAGCCCAACATGTTTGAGGTAGAATTCAAAGTTACTGCCAAATTGTTGGGTATAAAAGGATTTGATTGGTTGCTTGGAGAGACCTCATTTTAAATACAGACGCAGAGAAATACAGGGACTTTAAAAAAAAATTGGTTAAAAAAATACTTGGCAAGAAAATATTAAAATAAACAATAACGACAGACAATTATGCTTCCACCTACAGAATCAATTTTGGTGCAGTTACCTTAGTAATCTATTGTAGGCCTACTACATTGCGCCGTCGCCTGTTTAGTTTGCGGTTTCATCGTCAGCGGCTCGAACGCACATAAGGAAAGGTGTTGCCTAGCATGCATCTTACCCCTACTCCATCTTATTGATACATAACAAATCCAGGAAAAAAAACATAAAACAGCATCATGCATTAAAAATAACGAACAATAAACTTCCATTATAAATCTGTAATCGAATTCGTAATAAACAATAAACACCTGGGCATAATAGGCCAACAGTGCTTCATTTCAACCATCAAATCATAACCACAATATCAAATGCTCAGCGTTTTAAAAATGGAGTCTAGAGGTAGTCGCTAGCATGGTTGATGACTGATAACTTTAAAAATACGTCATGTCACGCTGAAAGCCCAACATGCTTGGGGTCGAATTCAAAGTTACTGCCAACATTTTGGGTATAAAAGGATTTGATTGGTTGTTTGGAGAGACCGCATTTTAACTACAGACGCTGAGAATTACTGGGACTTTAAAAAAATTGGTTTAAAAAATTCTTGGCAAGAAAATATTTTCTGATTTAAAAAAAACAAACTTGGGTTGCAAAATATTTTAAATTAAATGAATTTTTGTGTGTGTAAAAAATCCGTACTGCAACCATTGTACGGACGTACACGGCTAAAAGTATTTTTAAAATTGTACATTGTATGGCAAAAACGTACAACTTGACAGGTATGCGAGTGGAAAAGTTCTGTGGTCTGGTGATATCCATGTTGCTTTATGTATTCTTTTATGTGGAAATATGCTTCCTCCTATAGCTAGTTGATTTGAAGCACAGAAGTTTGCTAATAGTTCTCCATTCTCGTTCATCATACCTAATCCATGATTTCTTCAAAGCTGGTGTTGTCTGTTCCTATATTCACGTTTAGGTCCCCCATCAAAATTGTGATGTCTTTTCTTTTCTTTTTGTCCAAGACATTTAGTAGTCTGGTGTAAAAGTCTTCTTTCTCAGATTCTTCTTTGTCATTTGTTGGTGCATAACACTGGATGATATTTATATTTACTTTCTTTTTGGCTGATTTAAACCTTGCTGTTATAATTTGGGGTCCATTGCTTCCCATTCTATAAGTGCCTTCTGTGCTTCCCTAGACAGCATTATAGCCACCCCTTCACTGTGATGGGCTCTTTCCTCCTCATGTCCTGAGGACAACACTATTTCTCCTGTGATCAATCTCCTCCTTTCTATGCCCTTCCACCATGTGTTGCAGAGACTTACTTACTTACTTAGTCGTTCCCCTTCTACCGTGAGGTGTAGAGGTTTGGAAGAGAGAGCGCCAGACTATCCTATCAGCTGTCTTCCTCCTGGCCTGGTTCCATTCTAGTCCTCGGTCCTTCAAAGATTGTCTAATGTTGTCCTCCCAGTGGACTCGGGGTCTGGATCCTTGGCTCTTTGTTTCCCATGCTTGTCGTGGTATCCGATCTTCTCCCATTCTGCAGACATGGCCAAACCATCTTAATTGGGACTGTTCTACTTGGGTCTGCAGGGGGTAGGATTTAAGGCCTTGACGTATTGTCTGGTTGCGTACCATGTCTCTTCTTGTTACTTCAACCACCTTCCTCAGATACCTCATTTCTGAGGTTTGGATCTGGCTTTTATGGGTTGTAGTCATTGCCCATGACTCGCATCCATATGTCAAGACTGGGACATAGGTGGAGCAGTATACAGCCATCTTCATTTTCTTACCAACCTCTCTCTTGCTGAGGAATCCTCGATTTATGGCCTGAAAAAGTCTCCCAGCTGCTGCTTTTCGAGTGGCCAACTCTTCTTTGATGCCTCCCTTTCGGTCTATGATAGCTCCGAGGTATTTAAAGTGGTCGACCTGCTCCAGGACCTGTTCTCCCAGCTTAATCTGATGTCTTCTTTCTTCTCGTGATATCACCATGGATTTTGTTTTAGAGCTGCTTATGACCATCCCTCTCTTCTCCAGCTCTTCCTTCCAGACTTGCAGGTTGGATTGGAGATGTGCCTCTGATTTAGCAATCAGAGCAACATCATCAGCAAATGTCAGCTCCGAAATATAGACCTGTCTCATCTTCCAGTACCCCACTGAATACTTTCTTGTTCTCTCCTTACATGCCTTGATGACATCGTCCATAAGGAGTATGAAGAGGTAAGGTGATAGGATATCACCTTGTCTTACACCAGTGGTGGTCCTGAACTCTTTTGACTTATGGTTTGCTGTCCTCACATAATTTCTGCAAGACTTGTAGAAGCTATGTATAGCATGAATCAGAGGTGCTGGAATATTCTTCCTTGCCAAACAGTCCCAAAGTTTGCTCCAGGGGACCCTGTCAAACGCCTTTTCCAGATCTATGAAACAAAGATGCATCTCACTCTTATACTCAAGGGCCCTTTCACTCAGCTGTCTGAGTGTGAAGATTAGGTCTTGAGTACTTCGGTTTGCTCGGAATCCGCACTGGACCTCATCCAATTGTGGCTCAGCTAGGCGTCGGAGTCTCTGCTCTAGGATTCTAGAGTAGATTTTACCAGGGACACTGAGAAGGGATATGCCTCTATGGTTTCCACACTGTTGATTGTCACCCTTTTTGAAAATTGGTGTTATGATGGCAATCTCCCAATCCTTTGGTATGGTCTTGTACCACGCTGCCTGTAAAACCCTTAAGAGTAATAGGTCGCCTGATGCTCCCATGAACTTAACCATTTCTGGTGTTATACTATCATGCCCTGCTGCTTTGCCCATCTTGATTTTCTCCAGTGCTGCCTTCAGTTCTTCCATCTTTATGTCATCTTCACCATCATTGGTTTTCTCTTCTGTGCTAGTGTTTATCATTTCTGATGCTTCACCATGCTCACCATCCAGGAGTTCTGAGAAATATTCTTTCCATTACTTCCTTCGGGGCAGTAAGCAATTTGCCTTGCTTGTCCTTTATAAATTGTGTTGCAGAGACGCAGGATATCAATCCTGTAATTTGTCATTTCTGCTGCTACCTGTGCAGTTTTCCCTTGTTCACATAGAGTGCGAACATTCCAGCTGCCAATCCTTGAGATTTTCCTAACGAAAAAAGGTTAGTTGACAACCCAGACTCCTTTCCGTTTTCTCTGAGTTGCTTCATGCGCCTCCTTTCCAGAGGACCTTCGTCTGTCTTGGGTGGCTGAGTTGATTTATATTCTGTATTTGACTTGTCCATGTTTGTTGAAGTTTTTTGGTAAAAAGTTTTTTATGGGATGGGGTAACCAGCCCCATGCCCAACCCTTCTTAGTCGCATTTTACGACATGCTTGGCAGGGTACAGTGTTACTATTATTTGCTCCCCTTTCGGGCCTCGGTAACACATGGGTGGTCAGTGTCTTAGCCATCTATAATTAATTGACAATTATACTTTAGTGTTTTTACTATTCGTTCAATTTTATAATACTTCCAGATTTTACTGTCAGTTATTTGTTGTTATTTTGCAGATGATTTAGCATTCTTAAGTCCAACTCCCAGACAGGCCCAAGAAGCAGTAAATAATCTGTGTCATCTCTCGGTTAAAATAGGTCTCCAAATAAATGCCTCTAAAACTAAAGCTATGAACTTTTCTAACGAGACCTTCGATATCATCCTGAACGGGGGAAAACTACAGAAAGTTGAAAGTTTCAATTATTTAGGCAGTAAAATGACTCGGGATGGTGACACAACAAGAGAAATTCATACTAGAATTGCTTTGGCAGCTAGTTGGAAAATAACAAAATCATTGGAGAACAAGCTGAATACATTCGAGAACAAATGTCTTAGAAAACTCATGAACATCAGTTGGAAAGAATTCAAGACTAATCGACAAATAAGAGAAGACTCTAAGCAGAAATATGTCTCCGACTATATAAGGAAAAGACGATGGTCATATATCGGTCATGTCCTACGAATGCAAAACAACAGAATACCACTACAGGTGCTCACTTGGGTTCCTGAGGGTAAGAGGAAAAAAGGAAGACCAAAAGAAACACTTAGAAGAACAATAATAAGAGAAGGAAGAACGTTGGGCCTAAATAATATGCAAGAGTTAAGAGGAGTGGCGTCACAACGAACAACCTGGAGAGCACTGGTTTCTGCCTTATGCGCCGTGTTTGGTGCTTAAAGAATTTATTATTATTATTATTATTTGTTGTATATTGTGAATGACCAACTGACTTACATTAGCACGCTAGAGCATCTTATCTGAGTTTCCAGGTTCTCACTTATGCAGTCTCACTTTATTGCTCAGTGGTACACAGGGTGGGTTATCCAGTGTGTTTCTGCCAGTATACCTTCAATCACAAAATGGGAAAAACTGCCCAAGTACATTGTGGTTTTGGAGCCTTGTTTAACCTCACCAGCCCTGATTCCCTTAGAGTTATGTTCCTTACTATTGCCAGTCAGCCCAGCAGGTAGATCCACTACCAGCTGATAGAGGGCCTCGCCCCCTGTCACCAGTCGTAGCATCACCAAAATCCTGCTCATTATCACATCAGATCTACTTTCTTCATCACTGGATTCTAAGTCACTTTCAGTATACATTTCATCAAATTTATTTGTCATCATCTGAAAACAATACACTTTCCATTACCTGAGCAGCTGTAAGCAGCAAAGACCTAGGGCTGTCCTCACTCAAAGTACTTGGTTCCTAATTGGCATGCTTCATGCTAAAAATATTCAAATGTTCTGTACACAACACACATAATGACCATTGTTAACTAAAGCTGTCATTTGCTGCAGAACATATATGCCACTCACAATACTTAAATTTAAGGTGTGTTATTCATTATGTTTAGTTTGGACCTCGGTTTTCACATAGATGTTGCCTATTCCTGCTGTACAGGGAATCTGGCTGTTATTTGGAGTTTTCCCCACTAATCACGGAAAATGGCTGTAAAGGGTTAATTGTCAAACATTTTATCTTAAGTTGAAGTTATTGAATAATTATTCTTGAAATAAAATTATACTATTGCTGCATGTTAGCTGAAGTTCATCATTAGCTTCAAGAGTTTAACTTAAATCTGAAATAAACAGAATAATAGTTACAATAACAGAAACAGCTGTTTTCAAATCAAGTGGTAATTACATTTTCTAAACCGGATTCCTGAACAGTTTTTACTTTTTAAATGTGCCACGGGAATTGCGCACGTTTTATATTTTATTCTGCAAATGGTTTTGTAGTTAGAAGAGTGAAAGGTTATATGTAATTAAAAATGTACTTCCCATCTATTTCATTTTGTAAAATGTACATGATTTTGTAAATAGCAAAAGAAAAGCAAATAAAAGTTTTAAAAAAACCCCCAAAGAAACAGGTTTTCCTGTTTTGACAGTATTTTCCAACCCTCCTTTTCAAACAAATCTCTTCCTAATTTTCCTATTAATATCTTCCTTTAAAATTCCTTCAAGGTTCTTCCACTTCTGGTTTCTTCCTAAACAAAAAAAATATAATTGTAGATGCGAAAAACATTTTTTGAATGAAATAATTACTTTATTTTATTTAATACTATTCTCCTTCATTATTATGCTTAACTGTATAACAGCACAAAGAAGCTAACAGGGAAATACAAGCAAACAAGTTGCCTCATAAAAGACAAGAATGGAAAACTGCTCAGCAATATACAAGAGCAAATGAAGAGGTGGACGGAATATTTTGAGGACCTTCTCATTAGACCAGCTCCACAAAACCCCCTGGACATCCAGCCAGCAGAAGAAGAGCTACAAATTAACGGTGAAAGACAAACCAAGGAAGAAATAAAGAAAGCCATAAAGCTTCTAAGAGATGGAAAAGCATCTGGACCTGATGGCATTCCAGCAGAGGCCATCAAAGCAGATATTGACACGGCTACAGAGATGTTATATAAATTACTTGGTAAAGTCTGGGAAAAGAAAGAGATACCAGCAGAATGGAAGGAAGGATATCTGGTTAAGTTGCCTAAGAAGGGAAATTTACAAGAGTGCACAAATTATAGAGGAATAATGTTACTATCAGTGCCAGGAAAAGTATTAAACATGATTATCCTAGAGAGATTAAAAGAGTCCATAGAAAAGAAACTGAGAGATGAACAAGTAGGTTTTTGAAAAAACAGATCCTGTACAGACCTGATAACCACTTTGAGAATAAAAGTTGAACAAAGTTTGGAATGGAATTCACCACTACACATTGGATTTGTGGACTACGAAAAGGCATTTGACAGTGTAGACAGAGAATCACTTTGGAAATTGATGAGGCATTATGGAGTTCCCTGAAGATCATTAATTTAATAAAGAAAACATTTGAAAACATGGCATGCAGAGTTCTTCATGAACGACAGCTTACAGAACCGTTTGGGATAAGAATGGGAGTGCGACAAGGATGCCTCTTGTCTCCATTTATTTTCTTACTAGCAATAGACTGGGTTATGAGAGCATCGACAACACACAACAGAAATGGAATCCAGTGGACTCTGACTAAGCAGTTGGATGATCTTGATTTTGCTGATGACTTGGCTCTTCTGTTCCATAACCATAATCAGATGCAGGACAAATTGAAAACACTCGATGAGAGGTCACAGCAATTGGGTCTGAAAATACACAGGGAAAAGACAAAGATAATGAGAAAAAATGCAGGTAATGATAACAGGGATGAACTTGAAGAAACGCCAATACAAGATGTAGAATCGTACACATATCTTGGCAGTAATATAGACAAAGTTGGAGGGACAGACAGCGATATCAAAGTAAGAATACAAAAGGCAAGAGGAGCTTTCATTGCATTGGGAAATATATGGAGATCAAGAGAAATCGGATCCAACACAAAAATAAGAATCTTCAACTCAAATGTGAAGTCAGTCCTATTGTATGGCTCTGAGACATGGAGAACAACAAAGACAACAACCAAAAAGCTACAGACTTTTATAAATGGGTACTTGCGTAGAATAGAAGGATTAAAATGGTATGACAAGGTTACCAATGTGGAACTGATGACAAGAACAAGACAAGTGCCAGTGGAACAAGAGTTGAAAAGAAGATGATGGCAGTGGATAGGACACACACTGAGAAAACTTGTGGATAGCATTACAAGACAGTCCTTGTTCTGGAACCCCCAGGGCAAGAGAGGCAGAGGTAGACCAAGAAGCACATGGAGAAGAGAGCTGGAAACAGGTGAAAATTATGAGGAGAACGTGGAAAGAATTTGAGATGATGGTACATGACAGGAGGACTTGGCATGTGTTTGTTGAAGGCCTATGCTCCTTTGGGAGTGGAGGGTTATGAATGAATGAATTATGTTTAATTATGCACCCATTCTGAAAAGGACCCGGGCTGGGCCAGATATGACAGCTTGTCTGAAATAAACAGAATAATAGTTACAATAACATTAGATACAGCTGTCGTATTTACATTACTGGTTTTAAGTAAATATTTGTAACTATTTTGATCTCTGATGTCAACTATTTCAATTTGTTTTTTAACAACAGGTCCAGAGTCATAGAATTTCTTGAACTCCTGTTGGGGCTTGAAGGCAAAGGTAGCCTACTTTCTTTCTTGCGTAAAAAGTAAGTGGTGCTTTCTGTTATAATCTGGACCATAGTCATAGAATGTGATGATGCTTTCTGTTATATTATGGACCATAGTTATAGAATTTGTGAACCTCTGTTATAAGTTAAAGCTGAAAGGCAAAAGTGAGACACTGAATTCTAGATCAAGTCCTATGGCATGAGTATTGGAAAATGAAGATTTGAGTATTATCTGTTTTTTTGCTTTAGAAAATTTAAGTCAAGCCTTATGTATGTAGTCCTATTTCATACACTATTGTTTAAGGAATGAAAGCTGGAGTGGCATTCTTCCTTTTCATTTATAAAGGTAAGTTATTTCTTTAGTTATATCTTAAGGACAAGAACCAAGTAATTTCTTGCACCTTAAGAATTAATAAATGAACACACTTTATTTTCAAAGGGTTAAAAATGAGAGCAGGGGTAGTAATCTTTCCTTCTTGTACAAGAGTATGTTATATCTTCACTTATTTATTCTGAGCCATAGTTATACTTTCACACCACAGCGTTTCAAACGAAGGTGTATCCTTTTCCATCAGTACAGTAGACTTGGTGTCAGTGGCTTGTGACTAAACTGAGTGTTAAAGCTGTTTTTTTCATGCTGTTAACACTTGTTTTCAGTAAGCTGTTTTCAAGAAAGGTTTCTCAGATAAGAAATCCTTCCACATTTATAGAGATGTAGTCTTCCAGAAATTATAGTAGTACATTTTACCTTCAGCAATCTGTTGCTGCAAGTGCAGGTATTCTCAACACTGCTGTGTCTGATTTGAAAGTACATAGACATGATAATGCTCAACAGAGTTAAAATACAACCCATTAAAAAAAGTAATCCCATAGTAGATACTGCCATGAGGACGTGAAGTGTTAGAGACTTCACTTCACTTTACTGGGTCCAGCCACGAGTGGTGGAGTGCCCAGTTCACTTTTTCATTGCCTATCTCAAGAGCAAGGTCAAGTATTCATTTACAGCTTGGTAGCATGCATGATGATACCATGAATCAAACCCAGCAGCTTTGCCACGAGGAATCAGCGCTCTAACCACTCTACAATCCATTAAACTGCCCTTAAAGTATTCATCGCCCCATCTAGTTCCCGGGGATCTCTGAAGAGATAAGGCAGAATAGGGCTACTACCTCCTTTAGGCATGTCGTACAAAGTGACTAATATGAGGTTCTGCATGGAACTGGCAACCTGATTATGTCAAACAAATTGTCACTGAAACCACTGCTGCAGGAGCATGTGACTGCTTGGGACAGGCTTCCTGCAAGAGGACCAGCTGCAGTGGTTGCTCCATGCTCTGTAAGGAGTGCTAAAGAAAATGATGATGATGAAAGTATTCATCAGCACACACAAAAAAAGAAAAGCAGTGCACCTTGGGCAACATGGATATAGGTATTAATGAACTACTGAAAAGATATATTTAACAACAGACTGATAAGATAAGATTGAGAGGGAGATTCACCAAATCTACAATAATACAATGCTACGCACCAACAAATGACAGTGATGAAGAGGTCAAGGATAAATTCTATCAACAACTGCAGAAAGAAATGGAAGACACACCTAGATGTGATCTTATCATAGTAATGGGAGACCTCAATGCAAAAGTTGGAACACACAATATATATAATGAAAGAGTAATGGGGAAATGCGGCAGCGGAACAGCAAACGAAAATGGGGATAAATTAATAAGTTTCTGTAGCATTAACAACCTGGTCATTGGAGAAACACTTTTACCACACAAGGAAATTCACAAATTAACATGGGAATCACCAAATGGTCAGGACAGAAACCAGATAGACCACATCATGATTAATGATAGATGGAGACATGCATTGCAAGATGTGAGGGTAAGAAGAGGTGCAGATGTGGGAAGTGATCACCATTTAGTAGTAGCAAAACTGAAAGTGAAACTAAGAAGGGCTGGACCAACTGTAACTACTCAGAAAAGGTTTGACATCAGCAAATTGAAGGACCCCCTTACCAGAAAAGCTTTTGCGGCAGATATAAAGAAACGATATCAATTTGCCAAAAGTCAGGAAAAGACATTGACTGATGATATAGACCAGAATTTCAACACCATTTCAACAATATATAAGGTAAGCAGCAAATCATGCTTGGGATTCCAGGAAAGGAAGAAGCAAGACTCGATAACACCAGAAACTTTAAACACCATAACGATGAGACAGGAAGTGAAAAGAAAGAAAACAGAAGCGAAGTCCCCAGGTTAAAGCAACTATATAGCGAACAGTACAGTCAGCTGGACAAGGAAGTTAAACGCCAAACCCGAGCCAACAAAAGGAATTTCCTAGACGATCTTGCAAGACAGGCAGAAGAGACAGCACTGAGAAATGAACAAAGCACAGTATACAAAATAACTAAATTCATCAGCAGAAAACAACGTGCAAACAATATTACATTAGTAAGAGTTAAGCAAGGAAATCTCATCACAACAGCAGAGGGACAGGAAACAAGATGGGCAGAGCATTTCAGAGAAACTCTTAACAAGGAACCATTAGAGACACAATTGAATGTTCCTGAGGCTGAAAACGATCTAGATGTTAGTACAGACATTCCACGAAAAGAAGAAATCATCACAGCAATCAAAGGGTTAAAGAATGGAAAAGCTCCTGGCCATGATAACTTAAATGCAGAGCTATTTAAGACAGACCCTGAGCTAGCAGCAGAACTATTAGAACCACTATTTGCACAAGTCTGGAAGACAGGCACAACACCAACAGAGTGGAAAAAAGGAATAATTGTCAAATTGCCCAAGAAGGGAGATCTTGCAGACTGCAATAATTGGAGAGGAATCACTCTTCTCTCAGTTCCCAGCAAAATACTAGGCAGGATAATTATACAGAGAATTTAAAAAGCAGTAGACCACAAACTGAGGAAAGAACAAGCAGGATTTAGAAAGAACAGAAGATGTGTAGATCATATATTTACCCTCAGGAACATTATAGAGCAGTGCTCAGAATGGCAAAGACAGCTGTACATTAATTTCGTTGATTTTGAAAAGGCTTTTGACAGTATACATAGGGACAGTTTATGGAAAATACTTAGGGCTTATGGAATTCCAAGCTGCATAGTGTCAATCATAAAAAGCCTCTATGCCAACTTTACGTGTAGCGTTGGGCAGAGCAACCTAACCTTTGAGGTGAAGTCAGGAGTACGACAGGGATGCCCCTTATCAACCACTCTATTTTTAACAGTCATAGACTGGGTGATGCGCGCGACAACAGAGGGCAGTCCAAGAGGATTAAGATGGACTATATTTTCTACATTGGAAGATCTGGAATATGCAGATGACATTGCACTACTAGCACATTCACATCAACACATCCAGGAAAAAACGGATAGACTTAATAAGTATAGCCAGCAGATGGGCTTGAACATCAATCTAAATCTAAAGAAGTCAGAGGTTATGACGCTCAATGTGAGCAACCCTGAACCCATATCAGTAAGGAATCAGCAACTGGAACAGACAGACACCTTCACATACCTAGGATGCATAGTAACACCAGACGACAGAGCAAGCAAAGACATCAACAACAGAATGAACAAAGCAAGAACAGCCTTTTTTAATCTAAACAACATCTGGAAGTCCTCTCAGTCCAGCACAAGCACAAAATTAAGATTATATCAGAGCTGTGTGCTTTCTGTGCTTCTCTATGGTGCGGAATGCTGGAGAGTTACAGAGAAGGAAATGTCGAAATTGTCCTCTTTTCACACAACATGCCTAAGACCAAGATCTGCTTACTCAGAGCAAGCAAGAGGACATGCACACCATCATAGCTGGCTGGAGTTGGGTTGGCTTGGCCTTGTCCTCAGAAGAGACCCCAATGCCATCACAAGAACAGCTATGCTATGGACCCCTGAAGGAAAACGAAAGAGAGGCCGACCAAAAACAACTTGGCGGAGGACTGTGGAGGCTGAGATGCAAAGAATGAACCAGAGTTGGGGCACTGTACGAAGGATGGCCACCGACTGAGCAAAGTGGAATCAACTTGTTGTTGCCCTACAAGACGCCACCATGGCGTAATGGCCACTGATTGCTTTGATATTTGACGGCTAAGGATCAAAGAAGAAGAAGAAAAGATATAGATAGCATAGCTAGGGCCACTCAATTTGCTCAGAACTAAATTGCATCTACTCAAATTTCTAGGTGGGACAAATGAATGAGGAAAACTAAGAATTATTTAAATGGTGTAGAAAAAGAACTATCTTTTTGCCAATACTTGAGGTTTGCGTACTTGATACAGCCATGATTAAATGTCTAAATTTGGAAAATGTAATATGGGCTTATCACTACATGTAGGTATGCATGTGAACCTTAAACAAATCAAACTATAATGAAAAATAAAAACAAAGGAAACAAGCTGTTTCTTAAAGGTCCTCAGAGTGTAATAGTTTAAATTTCCTCAAAATATCATCTATGGATTCTATCACAAACGACATTGTTGGAAATATCGTAAGATAGTCTCTATGAGCTAAATAAAAACTTGCCGACAACTTTAAAAACATAGAAATTTGGATGATATGGCCATGTATCAAGAGTAAATAGACATTCCATGCTATCCTGAAAGGGGCTGTCCTCAGACAAGAAAATTGGCTCGAATGAAGATTGGATGAACAAGTGATGCTCAGAGATTAACAGAGAAGAATAGCAGAGACAAGATATGGATGTAAAGCTTGCAGAGACAAGATACTGGCCCACTACATACAAGTACAGAAACAGTAATAAAAGTTTCAGCAGAAATTATAATCTGTCATGAAGACAGAAAGTGTGAGTTCATATGAAGTTCTGCCCAACAAAATTAACAGGAGGATAAAACTTAGAAGACATAGCTTAAAGTGAGCACATCTTGATTTCAAGAAACTAAACGGGACAAAAAACTTGTCTGATTTGTTGAGAAAGGGAAGAACCTTTCTGATAATGAAGTAATGCAGCTTCAAAATTACCTGTTATATTATTTGAAATTTGTGAAGGGCAGCAGTTTATGTTTTTGTTCTAATAAGTGAAATATTTATTACCTGTATTGTCAGGCACTTGGCTCTAGATATAATAGTAGGAAATAATTTCACTGGCTTCACTCATAACTCCACATGGTCAGCTTTTATTCTGACAGTCAAGCTTACACAACTGGGAACTGCAAACTATGAAGAGGTAAGGTAAAGTTGTGACAGTTGACACCTGTGTGTTAACACATTTGTCTAGTGTCAAGGTGAAAAATAAACATATACATGGTGATTGGAAAGCCACTCTATATTTTTTAATTCTTATTTCTTCACTTCTTTCTAAGTAATTTTTTTGAAACAGTTGTTGAAATAAAGGGAGTTAACTGCCATTTTACTACATAAAATCAATTGCTGTGACCTCTCATCGAGTGTTTTCAATTTTTCCTGCATCTAATTACGGTTATGGGACAGAAGAGCCAAGTCATCAGCAAAATCCAGATCATCCAACTGCTTAGTCAGATTCCATTTCTGTTGTGTGTTGTCGATGATCTCATAACCCAGTCTATTGCTAGTAAGAAAAGAAATGGAGACAAGGCATCCTTGTCGCACTCCCATTCTTATCCCAAACGGTTCTGTAAGCTGTCGTTCATGAAGAACTCTGCATGCCATGTTTTCAAATGTTTTCTTTATTAAATTAATGATCTTCAGGGGAACTCCATAATGCCTCATCAATTTCCAAAGTGATTCTGTCTACACTGTCAAATGCCTTTTCGTAGTCCACAAATCCAATGTATAGTGGTGAATTCCATTCCAGACTTTGTTCAACTATTATTCTCAAAGTGGCTATCAGGTCTGTACAGGATCTGTTTTTTCAAAAACCTGCTTGTTCATCTCTCAGTTTCTTGTCTATGGACTCTTTCAATCTTTCGAGGATAATCCTGTTAAATACTTTTCCTGGCACTGATAGTAACATTATTCCTCTATAATTTGTGCACTCTTGTAAATTTCCCTTCTTAGGCAACTTAACCAGATATCCTTCCTTCCATTCTGCTGGTATCTCTTCCAGCTGGTGAAGTCTGGGATTATCCATACTATCCTATCGGCTGTCTTCCTCCTGGCCTGGTTCCATTCTAGTCCTCGGTCCTTCAAAGATTGTCTAATGTTGTCCTCCCAGCGGACAATAGCCAGGATTTCTACTTTTGCTTTCCTCATCTCTTCCACCAGCTCCTCTTCTTTCCCATTTAAACTTCTTGTGTTCCAAGTTCCATAAGTTGTAGTCCGTTCCAATTCATCGCCTTTAGAATCAGTCCGGTTTTTTCTCTTATATTACTCGTAATTATAGTTTAAAGCAAACAGGTGATTGGCCTGTTGTGCCTTTGCATGGTGGAGGGGCTGCCTCCTCCTTTTTCAGCCGGGCTTCAAACCGGCCTTGGCGGAGTTGCCTCAAAGTCACTTGGATATATTTTGACATTTGCTGAGGGAGATTGAGCACCTATGGGTTTGCTCGGAGTGCAGTGAGGTCGATTCTGATTAACAATAACACTAGGGTATATTGTACGAGGGGCGTTCAGAAAGTAATGCACCACATCGTTTTTCTTAGCTAATAATGAAGATAGAAGCATGAAATTTTGCACACTTCAAATATGGCATGTGCCAATTGTGTGCACCAAATTGCACCACAACCGGCCAAATAATACGGCTGCCCTAAACCGTTGAAATGGAGCGTGTTAGCAACTTGCGTTATAAGCAGCGAATTGTGATAGAATTTCTCGTTGCAGAGAAGGAAACTGTTGTGAACATTCACAAGTGTCTATGCGATGTGTATGGAAGTTTTGCAGTCGACAGGAGTACAATCAGTCGCTGGGTTCAGAGAATCAAAGAATCAGGAAGTGGAGATACGGAGCTGCTTGATCGGCCGCGCTGTGGACGTCCTGCCACAGCCACCAACGCAGAAATGTTGAAATGCGCTGAGGGCATTATTCTTACTGATAGGCGAATCACTACTCAACAATTGGCCTTACAGCTGTCAGTCAGCATTGGTAGTGCAAATGCAGTTATTAAAAACTCTCGGATTTTCTAAGGTTTGCGCAAGATGGGTTCCTCGAAGTCTCACAAATGACCACCAATTGCAAAGAAAAGCAATTTCTTCTGAATTGTTGGAGCGTTTCAATGCTGATGGAGAGAACTTTTTGGCTAAGATCGTTACAGGTGACGAAACCTGGGCACATCATTTTGAACCTGAGACAAAAAGACAGTCAATGGAGTGGCATCATCCGCAATCACCACGAAGAAAGAAATTCAAGACAATTCCTTCAGCTGGAAAGGTCATGATCACTGTCTTTTGGGACATTGAAGGTGTGATTCTTGTGAACGTTATGCCAAGAGGAGAGACAATCAATTCGCAAGCTTACATTAAGACATTGAAAAAACTCAATCAACGTTTTCGCAGAGTTCGGCCGCACAAGAATCCAGCAGACCTGCTTCTCCTTCACGGCAATGCGCGACGTCACACGGCAACACGGGAAGCAATCACCAAATTGGGTTGGACTGTACTACCCCATCCACCCTATAGTCCCGATTTGGCACCCTCTGATTTTCATCTATTTGGTCCACTTAAAGATGCACTCCATGGGACTAGGTTTGAAGATGATGAAGGAGTGATTCACGCAGCGAAGAAATCGCTACATGATCAAGACAAAATCTGGAACGGGCTAGGAATACATGCACTTGTTTCGCGCTGGCATAAAGCCGTACAAGTTGATGGGGATTATGTTGAATAATACCGATGTTTACATGACATATCCATGTATATTGTGTATAAATTTCATGCTTTTTGAATAAACAGCTCCTGAGAAAAACGATGTGGAGCATTACTTTCTGAATGCCCCTCCTATGTACGAATAAAAGCAATAAACAAAGAAAAACCTCTATGCAGGTCTTTTTTTTTTTTTAATCCTTATCCGCCGACTGTCAAAGCAGTCAGTGGTCATCATGACTGGTGGCGTCTTTCTTCTTTTATATGCAGGTAACCACAGACAAAAAACACCCCTTGCCTGGGAACATAGCTGACACCAAGGGATCAAGAATAAAGAGGACGATGTAGTGGATGGAACAGGTAGAGTCCACAACTGGGAAGGTTACCACAGTTGACAATATGTCTAAGTCGGTGGGGTGGAGTATGTCAGGTGAGAACTGGACAAACTACCAGCAAGTCATCATCAGCCTTGGGAGGGAGAGCAGAGCTTGGGGCAGTTGGAAAAGAGCTGGAAATTAAAATAAACTGATAAGTGATGATACTGGGGATGATGATGCCATTGTGTACACTGATGGATCGGTACTCTGTGGTGAGAAATCATGATGGGGCTTCTTGGCGAGAGTAAAGGGCAGGGTCAGCACTGAACAGAGCAGAGCTTACATGATAACAACCTCCAGCATGAGAATGGAGATAGGGGCAGCCCTGAGGTGACTGAAACTTCATTAACCAGGGCAGTTACTGATTCAGACTCTCATTCCATCTTTCGGAAGGTCGAAAATGGATGGCTACAGCATGAATGGAAAATATTTATAGAAGCCTCAAACGTTCAGGAACATATGTGGATCTATTGTCATGGTCATGCAGGGATATGTGGCAGTGAGGTAGCTAACAGGTTAGCTTCGAGAGCACCCATAGTAGGGACATAGGTTATATGTATATGGGAGAGATACTAAGGACAATTAATGATCACATATTAGAAAACAGCACAGCAGTCAGTGAATCAACACAGCTAAGATTGCTGGAATTGGACATCAAATGTAAGACCAGCAGTGATGAATGTAGGAGAGGATGCATCCGATGTATATACAACCAGCACACAACAGGAACAGTTAGCATTCATACCCTTTGCCATTTGCTGAGGGAGACTTAGCACCAATGAGTTTGCCCAGAGTGCAGTGATGTCAAGTTTGATCAATAATAACTTAACTTTACTGTAGTGAAGTGTATCTGTGTCACAACACGCTCAAATTCCCCGCTTCAAAACCTAGTTAACGTATTTTTACAATCTATAAATAACCACAAAATTTTGAAATTTGTCTGGGGCAGTCAAATCTACCGCCAACAATTTAACTAGAGTATTTGAATATTTCTAAGAAAACAAGTAAAATTTTTACCAACCCCTATACACCCACCCCAATATTTAGTGAAGGACGTAGTAAAATTTAACAACCAATCAAATCGTTACCTCGTTTTGTAGGCACAAGAAAATTTTGGTTGTAGTGAAATAATGCCCATTTTGGGTTTTTTAATAAACTTAAATAATTTATTTCTCCCTAACCACAGATAAAAAAAAGAAAAGGGATATCTTGAATTATAGTGCTTATATTTCTACACACATAAACATAAAGGTTCCCTCATAATAATATTATCTTAACTTAGTAAAATTTAATATAGTGATATTTTCATATCAGGGTAAAGGCACATTTAATTACTTAAAAATTAGCCACATGAAAAGGCTAAGGAATAATTAAAGGAAACCTATATAGGACGATAGAGGGCAATTGACCGTTTAATTATCACTTTTGATAACACTGGCTAACAAAAAAAAAATTTTTTTTTTCTTTCTCTAACATTTCTATGTTTTTCTGGTCAATTTTAATGCGCTGTTTTTAAATCTGCAAACCGTTTTTCTCTATCAGGTCGGGATCTCTAGAAATACGCAATTGAAGTTTTTTAACAACGCATACAGTATTACAACATCATTTGTACAAGAAGTATAACAGTTATGTAGGCTTGAATTTCTTTGCAGTCGACTTTCGTCGGTGAATGGCATGTGGTACATCGCGATGAAGCATCCAACAATAATCGGCAAGCATGGTCACACTCCACCGTCCTTAATAACGTGACTCCATTACGGCGATATCTTGATGGAATCGTTCTCCATGTTCATCGCTGACTTCGCCAAGGTTGTCAGGGAAAAAGTCAAGATGCGAATCGAGCAAATGGATTTTGAGGGACATGTTACAGCCCATAATTCTGTATGCATCTATGCACTGCTTAACAATATGCACATAGTCGACAGATTTGTGATTTCCCAGAAAGCTATCGACGATCGATTTGAATGCCATCCATGCGCGAAGTTCACTACCATGTAACAAGTTCTCGAATTGTTTGTCTGCAATAACTTTCCTAATCTGAGGTCCTACAAAGATACCTTCCTTTATCTTTGCACCGCTAATTTGCGGAAACTTTTCTCGAAGATAAGTGAAAGCTTTGCTCGTTTTATCTAACGCTTTTACGAAATTCTTCATGAGCCCCAACTTTATATGTAACGGTGGTAAAATGATGCTGTCTTTGTTAACTAATGGCTCGTGTATTACATTTTTATGCCCGAGCTGCATACAATCCCTGATAGGCCACACCTTTCTTGCATAATGTTCCCGTCTGTTGCGGCTGTCCCATTCACATAGGAAGCAACAAAATTTAGTATACCCAGTCTGCATGCCCGTGAGAATTGCAATGACCTTTAGGTCTCCACAAATCCGCCATTGGTAGTCATTGTACTTTATTTTTGCCAAAAGTATAGCCATATTGTCATAAGTTTCTTTCATATGAACAGAGTAGGCGACTGGAATTGATGAAAATAAATTTCCATTATGCAATAACACGGCTTTTAGACTAGTCTTGGAAGAGTCGATGAAAAGTCGCCATTCGTTGACTATGTGCTCATGACCGAGGTGCACCATTAGACCGTTTACATCTTTGCAATAGCAAATGTCATCATCCATCTCAAAGTATTGAACAAGTTCTCTGTGTCTATGACGAAATTTAGATATCGGAGTATTGGGCGCTAAAAGATTCCATTCTTTGAGTCGCGAACCGAGTAATTCCGCTTGTCCTTTGGTGAGAACGAGATCAATTATTAGATCTGAAAGTTCTGAATGGTTAATTAAGTGAACACCATCATTCACCGGTATATAATCCGAGTCAGAATTAGTTTCTAAAGCAGGTAAACTATCACTTTCTGATGGTTCATTCACGTCCAACGGATATTGTTCTGGTGGAACTGGGATCGGACACGTGATTGGATCATGAGGCACTGGTTTCGAAACCGATTTAATATTTGGATAAACCACAGACTTTCTAGTTTTAAAAGTGAAACCATAGATATTTGTCAAGCAGAAGTAACAATCAGTAGCGTGATTTGTCGGTTCACGCCATATTACTGGCACTCCAAAAGGCATCGACTTATGCTTCGGCGATTTTCGTAACCAACCTGCCAATGTATTTGCACAAGTCGAACAAACTGCATTTGGCATCCAAGATTTATTTGCATCATCAACTTTCGAATCGAAATAAAGTTCATATGCTTTCTTTAGCAATGCTGTAAAGTTTTTCTGGTGAACACGATCGGTAAAATATCCGCACACGTAACAGAACAGATCGCCAAATTTCTACAACTTCTAGAAGCCATATTTCACACAAAAAATATTTCAAAATACAGTAACTATTTGAAATATAACGTAGCATATGTCATGCATCTTTTAGCAGTATAAAAAGTAGAATTATTTTGCATTTTATTAATTTTTAAAAAGTTATATAGTAAAAATGAAACGGAGCAAATAACGGTTTCCCAAAAATATATTTATTCACAAATATCTTAAGAACCTGACGTGATAGAGATAAACGGATTTCAAATTTGAAATCAGCGCAAGAAACTGACCTAAGAACACTTATTCTTATATAAGAAAGAAAAATGTTGTTTGTCAGTGTAATTAAAATCGGTCTATAAATAACTAAGATATATAATATACAAATTTAGTCAGATTAACAAACACACTTAAAATCGCTCAAGTTTGTAGTCCCCCAAAAATAGTTAACTTTTTTGACTCGTCTTCTGATTGGTTGAGGGTAGGGTGATAAAAATTAACAACTCTTTGGAAAATCAGGCCATTGTATTTTGAAAAGCCATGCCAAGCTGACATCAGCGGGAAGACTTTGTGACCAAGCCTTTGCCGTCTGGACTAGAAAGAAGTGTTAAAACCTTTTTACTGCTAGTCAAGCTTGTGTATGTGATTATTCTTTACTTGGGGGTAAGACAGATAATTTTATTTGTATATTTTATTAACATTTAACAGGCTTTGTGTGTGCCATAGTTTTACTTCGATACTGTCTAGATGGGAGATTTTGTGTCACGACGACCTAAGTAGGAATGTACCTAAGCAGACTTATTGGGAAGTGAAATAAATGTGTAAAAATGTTTGGCAATTGGCCTTACAAAATTGCGACTGTAAGTGAGTGTTAATAAATTGATATCGGCTTCTGGAGTGCCACAATGTTTAAATATTATATAAAATCATTTAGGGAATGTTAGAACGAAGTTATCAACAGGTTACAGTGCTAGATTATGCACACCATGACTATTGTATGGAAGACAAACCCGAATGATGGACATTGGCTTTGAATCAACCCTGAAGAAGAGTGATTACACGAAACTGATTGTAGACAACGGAATTTAAAGTCTGGTGCAATTTGTCAGCACAATGGGCTGACCCAGGTAAGCTTTAGATTGATTAGTGATGAAAGAGATGAGACAAGTCTACAAGGGATTGATTATTCTTATTCCAGGTTAAATTACCAAGTACTACGTTGCTGCCATAACCTGAGTGAAGAACATATGGGAGTGAGTGCTCATGATACAGTTTGAAGCCAGAACCCTTATCTTCATCTAGAAGGCACAACTTTTGGTGATGCTGAATTACTTGAGAAAACAGCAGCAACTATATTTTACCAGATAAGTCCATTAGCCGGCTCTGGTGGTTCATCCCAAAAACCACAGTTCATATTATAAAACTTATTTCCTGGGGAATGATGACACTAAGTAGACTGATATTGAAAGAGTGGTGATAGTATCCAACATAGTAACAAGAACAGAGGGTTTAGTCATTCCAGTGACTTTTGTTTACAGACATGGACAGAGTGTCCAACATATTTATTTCTAGTTTGTAAATATCCTTTTCTTGATTTTTAAGAATTCCTGACCCGATAAAGATTGACGTACAGGAACAATAAATTGTAAATAACCTTTAAACAGTCTTGCTTACTTAAATTTGGTTAAGTTGAAGTTCTGTCTTTTTTGAAATTACATATATTTCATACATTACCCTAGACACTTAGCCACATAATACCACAGAGATTACTTTACACTGGGTGAGATCAGAAGAGGTAGCGGATAGGGACCCTGAGAAATACATCATCATCATTCTTTCTCAGGGAACTTACATAGCTTTACCTCACCTTGTTAACCTTTAATTTTATTAATATCAAAACCTCTTATCACATATTGGGCTCCTGTCCGGGATTTATTTTTGTTCCACCATAGCCCTAGGGTACTCCAAAAGTAGGTATTAAAATTTATAAAACTAAACAAATTGTGGTGAATTGGATGAGCTGTCATTGCTATTAAATTAAGATAGTTAATATTTGCACATTTATATATAAGTTTTATAATTTAGCTACGAGAGTGAGAGAATGGCAGACTTTGCTAAATTTAGATCTGCTACAGTGCAGACTGCAAAAGACTTGGGCATGAGTGGGGATGCTCTGATTCAGTATGTAACTAATGAATGTGATAAATTTATAGATAGGGAGGATAGGAGATTAGCTGAAGAGAAAAGATTACAATTAGAGGCTGACAAGGAAACTAAATGATTACAGTCAGAAGCTGATAGGGAGGCTAGGAAATTAGAGGCTGAGGCAAACAGATTGCAAAGGGAGGCAGAGGAAAGGAGATTGCAGATGGAGGCCGAAAAGGAAGAAAAGAGATTGCAAAGGGAAGCAGAGGACAGAAGACAGGCTGCGGAAGGGGAGGCGGACAAAGAAGAAAAACGATTGCAAAGAGAGCATGAGTTGAGACTAAAAGAAATGGAACTGCAAGGACATATTACCGAAAATGAAGCAGCCCATCTACCTCTGACACTGGTGCAAGTCAGGGGGCCTCAAATTCAGCCATGAATTTTCATTTAGATCCTTTTGTAGAGAAAGAAGATGAGATCAAGTCCTATCTCAGTAGATATGAGAGATTAACTACTAACTATGGGCTAGAGAAAGAGAAGTGGAGTTTAAAATTATCCCAAGGGCTTAGGGGAACATCTTATGAAGTCTTCTCAAAATTGAGCGTAGAAGATCAAGAAGATTATGATATTTTGAAACAAGCTCTGTTAGTTAGATACGAGAAGAATGCAGAATTTTATAGGAAGAAATTTAGAAATGCTAAGCTACTTTCTGGGGAGACTTACCACCAATTCTCTGCCAGACTAGAGACCTATTTGGAGAAATGGACTGCTCTGGGGAAAACCCAAGATCTTAAGGAAATGATTATGATGGAGCAATTAAGAGAGTCCATGGCTCCAGACTTGAGAAAAAATCTCATGGAACAAGGTGCAGAGAGGTTGGGGGAGATACTTAATGTTGCTGAGAGATATCAGGCAGCCCAGTCAGAAGTAGCTGGAGCAAAAAAGAAACAAGCAGAGAGTAATAAAACCCCACAAAACCAGAATAGATTTGATATTAGAGATCAAGCTCATAGATTCAAACCAAGTTATGATAGGCCCAGATTTGATGATAGAGACAAAAACCCTCAAGTAAATGAAAAGAAACCCTACAAACCAGAAGGAAAATGGTGTAAAATTTGTAGGTTAAATAACCATAATACAAAAGACTGTAGGAAGAAAAGCCCTCCATATTTCGCTGCATGCCTTAAAACAGGAAACATGGGAAAGAAGGAACTGTCTACAGGACAGCAAGAACCTCATCATCCCCCTATATGTGAAGAAGTAGTATGTAATGGGGCCACAATTAGGTGCCTTTATGATACTGGATTTGATTTTGACTCAGTTGTGAGTTCTAACCTAGTGCACCCAGATCAATATACCACAGAAACAGTGGAGATACAAGGCGCAACTAAGGACAAAGCAACCATGACACTTCCATTGCAAGAATAAATGTAAAAACTCACTATGTGGAAGGAGTGATTAGAGCAGCAGTGATAAATGAACCAATCTACCCTCTAATATTGGGGTGTAGATATGTGTTTTTGGGAAATCCCAAAAGACCAGTGATTATGGCAGCAGTACAGACCAGGTCACAGTCAAGGAAGGAGGAAGATAACCCAATAAATACTCATCCAGAGGAGATGAGGAAGGCACAGGCTGAGGACAGGTCACTAAAGCCGTGTTTCAGGAAACTCCCAAAAAGCCATACCCCTCCAAACAAAGGAGACTTTTATATGAAGAACAAGTTAATGTATAGGAAGGCTGGTACTGGATCCAATGGTCATGGACAATTAGTACTTCCAACTTCATATAGGGAAATGGTGATGGAGTTAGGACATGCTATCCCCTTCAGTGGTCATATGGGGATTAGCGCCACAGGACAATGTATAGCTTGTCATTACTTCTGGCCAGGGATAACAGAAGATATAAAAAGATATGTCAAATCCTGCCCAGAATGCCAAAGGGTAGCTCCAAAACATTGGACTGCACCTGCAACTCTAGGGGAGATGCCAATCATGGGAACCCCTTTTGAGAGAGTTGCAGTGGATATTGTTGGACCTCTCACACGAACCAAGAGGAGAAACAGTTATATTCTTACTCTGGAGGACACTTGCTCTATGTGGGGAGAGGCAGTAGCCATGTCATCAATCGATTCCAAACATGTGGCAGAGGCGTTTCTTACAATATTCACAAGGTTAGGATTTCCCCACCAGATATTGACTGATAATGGATCACAGTTCAGGGGGAGACTAACTGAGGAAGTTTTCAGGATCTTTCAAGCCAGGCACTTTCACTGTAGACCGTATCATGCACAAGGGAACGGGCAGATGGAAAGGTTCAATGGGACACTTATTTCTATCCTGCGAAAGCTGGCACAGGTAAAACCTGACACATGGGATCAATACTTACCCGCGGCCTTATTTGCTTATCGGGAAGTCCCACATAATTCAACAGGAATGGCACCGGCAACCTTGTTATTTGGCCAGCCCATTAAAGGTCCATTGGATGCCTTATTGAGGACATGGACAGATGAGAAGGCAGAAGAGATGGTAACCTCATCATATCAGTATGTGAACGAGCTGACCACTCGATTAAAAACTGGCTGGAAACTAGCAAATGATAACCTAAGACAAGCCAGGAAGAAACATGCTGCATATTATAATAGGAAAGCGAAGGATAGGGAGCTTGCTGTGGGGGAGAAGGTGCTTCTTCTGTTACCCGGCAGCAACAACAAACTTCAGATTGGATGGCAAGGTCCATACACAGTTCTAGAAAAGGTATCTAAAACTAATTACAAGATAGACAAGAAGGGAAAGGAAAAAGTCTATCATGTGAACCTCCTCAAGAAATACCATGATAGAAGAGTTTTGGAAGGTGCACATTTAATTACCTTGGCCATAGCCACTGAAATGAAAAATGAACCTCTCACCTCTTATGAATACCCCCTGAAACCATGCGAAACTCCTGCACAGGTAAAAGTCAGTAATCACCTGACAAAAGGGCAGAGGGAGAAGATTCAGAAGGTTCTGGAGAATCATACAGACGTGTTAACGGACAAACCGGGGCACACTAACTTGTTGGAGTATGATATGAAACTGCTAGACCCAACACCCATCTGTATGAGAGCCTATACTATCCCATTCGCTAAAGAGAAAGCTTTAAAAGGGGAGATAGAATCTTTGTTGCAAGAGAGAATTATTTCTCATAGTGAATCTCCTTATAGCTCCAGTGTGGTATTGTTGAGGAAACCCTTTGGGAACATAGGCTGTGTATAGATTACAGGAAACTGAATGCTGTCACAGAAAGCCAGGTGGATCCATTACCTGATACTAACCAACTGTTTGCCAGATTGAATAAGGCAAAATATTTTTCAAAGATAGATCTCAGTAAGGGATATTATCAGATTCCTGTGAAGCCTGAGATTCGACCTTATCTGGCCTTTAGCACCTCGGAAGGGCACTATGAGTTCAACATGTTGCCATTTGGATTGAAGAATGCTCCGAGTGTGTTTTCCAGAATGATGCGAAAACTATTGGATCCCATGGAAAATCCATGTATTACTAATTTCATGGATGACATCCTCATCGCCACGGAAACATTTGAGGAACATGTAGACTCTTTTTTTTTTTTTTTTTTTTTTTTTTTTTTTTTTTTTTTTTTTTCTTAACCAGCAGCACTTGGGCTTTCAGCCCTTCGGCCCAATGACATGTCATTGCGAGGCTGGGGAACCTGAGGACTTTCCTTCCAACCCGGTCAGGAGCTTCGCTCCTTCCCATCCACAGAGGGTTTATCACAGGAGCCGTTCAGGCTATTCAGTCAAATTTCCGGCCGTAAACATTTCTTCAAACGCCGACGCCCGGGTTTGAACCATGAACACCTGGTCGCCAGTACAACGCCGAAGCCATTACACCAGCGCGGCTCCCATGTAGACTCTCTAAACATGTTATTTGACAGACTCAGAGAGGCGAATTTAACTGCTAGACCCACTAAATGTTGTAGTGGCTGCAACGAATTGGAATTCCTGGGACGTACTGTACATCAGGATAGCATGACCCCTGATCCTAAGAACTTGGAGAAATTGCAGAGAGCACCCAGACCACAGACTAAGAAAGATGTGAGATCCTTTGTCTCACTTTGTGGTTTTTACCAAAAATACATCCAGAATTTTAACTCTGTGTGTGCTCCTCTGACAGACCTAACTCGTAAAGGGAAGCCAGATAAAATAGAATGGTCGGCAGAATGTGAGCTGGCATATACTTACTTACTTACTTAGTCGTTCCTCTTCTACCGTGAGGTGTAGAGGTTTGGAAGAGAGAGCGCCAGACTATCCTATCGGGAGCTGGCATATAATGAGCTGAAACAAAAACTCACCAGTAAGCCCATATTGAAGTTACCTGATTTGGAGTCAGGAATTTGTGGTGAGAACGGACGCTAGTAATGTGGGATTGGGAGCCACTTTGTTACAACGGTCCGCATTACCAGACAGAGAATTGAACCCTGTTGCTTATGCCAGCCGCAAATTGAACAGAGCGGAGCAAAACTACTCAACTATAGAAAAATAATGTTTGGCCTTGGTTTGGGCAATAAAGAAATTCCAGATCTATTTGTATGGTAGGCATTTCGTTTTCCAGAGTGATCATCAGCCCCTGGTTTTTCTTGCTCAGGCAAAACATGGTAATGCACGATTGTTAAGGTGGTTACTTCTCATACAACCTTACTCATTTACCATTGAGTACATTCCTGGATCGCAGAATGTTGGGGCAGATTTCTTGAGTAGGCACCCACCTGCAGGAAACCAGGATCAACCTAGGGCAGAGTTGAGTCAATTTGATTGAGATTGTAACACAGATAATAAAGCTGCACTAGTGGTTCACGCTTTTTAACGGGAGAGATATGTAGTGAAGTGTATCTATGTCACAACACGCTCAAATTCCCCGCTTCAAAACCTAGTTAACATATTTTTAACAATCTATAAATAACCACAAAATTTTGAAATTTGTCTGGGGCACAGTCAAATCTACCGCCAACAATTTAACTAGAGTATTTGAATATTTCTAACAAAACAAGTAAAATTTTACTACCCCCTATACACCCACCCAAATATTTAGTGAAGGACATAGTAAAATTTAACAACCAATCAAATCGTTACCTCGTTTTGTAGGCACAAGAAAATTTTGGTTGTAGTGAAATAATGCCCATTTTGGGTTTTTGAATAAACTTAAATAATTTATTTCTCCCTAACTACAGATAATAAAAAGAAAAGGGATATCTTGAATTATAGTGCTGATATTGCTAAACACATAAACATAAAGGTTCCCTCATAATAATATTATCTTAACTTAGTAAAATTTAGTATGGTGATATTTTCATATCAGGGTAAAGGGACATTTAATTACTTAAAAATTACCCAGATGAAAAGGCTAAGGAATAATTAAAGGAAACCTATATAGGACGATAGAGGGCAATTGGCCGTTTAATTATCACTTTTGATAATTAAAATCGGTCTATAAATAACTAAGATATATAATATACAAATTTACTCAGATTAACAAACACACTTAAAATCGCTCAAGTTTATAGTCCCCCAAAAATAGTTAACTTTTTTTGACTCGTCTTCTGATTGGTTGAGGGTAGGATGATACAAATTAACACCTCCTTGGAAAATCAGGCCATTGTATTTTGAAAAGCCATGCCAAGCTGACATCAGCGGGAAGACTTTGTGACCAAGCCTTTGCCGTCTGGACTAGAAGGCAGTGGTAAAACCTTTTTACTGCTAGTCAAGCTTATGTATGTGATTATTCTTTACTTGGGGGTAAGACAGATAATTTTATTTGTATATTTTATTAACATGTAACAGGCTTTGTGTGTGCCATAGTTTTACTTCGATACTGCCTAGATGGGAGAGTTTGTGTCACGATGACCTAAGTAGGAATGTACCTAAGCAGACTTATTGGGAAGTGAAATAAATGTGTAAAAATGTTTGGCAATTGGCCTTACAAAATTGCGACTGTAAGTGAGTGTTAATAAATTGATATCGGCTTCTGGAGTGCCACAATGTTTAAATATTATATAAAATCATGTAGGGAATGTTAGAATGAAGTTATCAACAGGTTACAGTGCTAGATTATGCACACCATGTCTATTGTATGGAAGACAAACCCGAATGATGGACATTGGCTGTGAATCAACACTGAAGAAGAGTGATTACACGAAACTGATTGTAGACAACGGAATTTAAAGTCTGGTGCAATTTGTCAGCACAATGGGCTGACCCAGGTAAGCTTTAGATTGATTAGGGATGAAAGAGATGAGACAGGTCTACAAGAGATGGATTATTCTTATTCCAGGTTAAATTACCAAGTACTACGTTGCTGCCATAACCTGAGTGAAGAACATATGGGAGTGAGTGCTCATGATACAGTTTGAAGCCAAAACCCTTATCTTCATCTAGAAGGCGCAACTTTTGATGATGCTGAATTACTTGAGAAAACAGCAGCAACTATATTTTACCAGATAAGTCTCTGGCGGTTCATCCCAAAAACCACAGTTCATATTATAAAACTTATTTCCTGGGGAATGATGACACTAAGTAGACTGATATTGAAAGAGTGGTGATAGTATCCAATATAGTAACAAGAACAGAGGGTTTAGTCATTCCAGTGACTTTTGTTTACAGACATGGACAGAGTGTCCAACATATTTATTTCTAGTTTGTAAATATCCTTTTCTTGGTTTTTAAGAATTCCTGACCCCATAAAGATTGAGGTACAGGAACAATAAATTGTAAATAACCTTTAAACAGTCTTGCTTACTTAAATTTGGTTAAGTTGAAGTTCTGTCTTTTTTGAAATTACATATATTGCATACATTACCCTAGACACTTAGCCACATAATACCACAGAGATTACTTTACACTGGGTGAGATCAGAAGAGGTAGCGGATAGGGACCCTGAGAAATACATCATCATCATTCTTTCTCAGGGAACTTACTTAGCTTGACCTCACCTTGTTAACCTTTAATTTTATTAACATCAAAACCTCTTATCACATTTACATTCACACTGTTTTAAAACACATATAACTTACAAACAATTTATTATCATGATCACGGGGTTTTTTTTTAAATTTTTTTTTTTTTTTTAAAGATACATAGTACAGCAATCATATCTTGCCATAAAGTTTTATTTTGGGATATCTTTTTCAGCTTTGCCTGTGAGATCCTGGGTTGTCTTGGCTTCCTGCTCTACAGATCTTCTCTAGGCTGTCTTAGGCCTCCTCACTGATCTTCTCTTGTATGGGTTCCGGTAAAGGGCATGTCTGGTTACACTGGCTGGTTGTTTTCCTGTCCATTTGAACCTTCTCTCTGGAATCTCTAGCTGTGTTGGTTGTTGTCTGGTCCTGTTCCACTGTCTGTCTCTGTTATTACATCTGACTATGTGATACAGATAATGTGGTGGGGGAAACTGTTAACAGGTCATCAGATTCCAGTAAACATTAGTGAATGTTCTCCAAGTAGTTTCCAGGGTCTGTGAAGAGATAAAGGTAGAATAGAACTACTGCACCCTAAGGTATGTCATACAAGATGACTAATATGAGGTTGGGCATGGGGCTGGCAACCTCATTGGGTAAAACAGAAAAAAATTGCGACAGAAACCACTGCTGCAAGAGCAGGCTTCTTGCTAGAGTGCAGCTGCTGTGATGGCTTCATGCTCCTGCCACAGCAACACATCAGGAGTTAACAGGACACAACCTGTGCTCCCTCAATAGTTCTTTGTTGAACCTGTTAAAAAGAATGCAGGGTTTCATTATAGTGGATGTGTCTGTACTTTGTCTTCTTGCCAATGGTCATTTTAATCATTTTGATTTATTTTTTCTGGTGTTGGTACCTTTTATGTTCTGTCTTGAGAACCTCAGTTCAATGTTGGGACATGTAATTGAACAATTGGGATCAAACGGTGAACAAACATCTGTAACGTCAACACCAAGCATCGAACAGTAGCCATCAGTCATCTATATTATCTAGAGGCCAAGTTTATTACAGAGTAAAATACGATGGACTGATAGAAATTCATTAGTCGAGATCACAACTCAGTCTTCTTGATAAATTAAAATGTTCTTCAGCTAAAGAAAACACCATTCAGGTCAATAGAAATTAATTTTTTTGTATGGCATGTCATAAGTTACCAAACTTCACCACCTAATGAGAGGTCAAGATACTTGTCTTTTGCAACGTAGCTCTGCAATGATGGTCTTAACATTTTCCTTTAATTTTCTGACATTTAGAAACTGCTGGTTGCTATCAGCACAAAAATATTCTTAACCCTCACCTTGTTTTAATGCAAAGAATCTCTAACAACGAGACAGGACATCATGTTGGGTTCAAATTATAGGAATTCTCACGCCCAAAACCAAACTTCTTGGTTCTGCTATTGTCCACATGTTCCCCACAGTTGGAGGTACGATCTCAATCATCTGAACTACTGAAGTCATAATGTACACCTCGTCATTATTCATATATCTTTATGTGACCACTTCTTTTGCCCATCAACAGCCCATTTCACAACCCATTAAAAGCAGTAAAGAGATTACAGAGCTCATTCCCTATGACGTCATCTTTAAAACCTTATTAAATTCTGCCATGTATCATTTTTTTCCCTCGAGCCTCCTATCACACTCCATGAGCGCAAAGGAAAATAATGAATGATTTACAAATGTGTTATTTGTAGAATGATCTGTCCAGTGAAACTGAGATATTAAAATATCAATACATCTCATTTTTTAAATGATATGTCACATTTATTATTATCCCTTCATTCCAGTGTCTAAAACTTGATAGTTTTTCAAACTACTGTGTCCCTTGAACTTGTTTTTGGTTTCAAATGCTACTAATAGGTGCTAAAGGCAGTTTTTCAGTATCTCAGTGTTGTGAAAGAGAATCTCCCTGCTCATGTGTTTGAAGAACAGAAGCATATTCAAGAGACCAAATATATGTTTAAAGAACAGGTAATGTAGTTTAAGTGTGTGATTTTTTGGCATGGCCTTGTAATTTTTAATCTTTAGAAGTTAACATGAATGTCCTTTTATACAGATGAAAGGAATCATTCCTCTTGCCCCGTATATAATTATTTTTTTAATCAGTTATTAATAATTTTACTGTTGTAATTTTCATCATATTTCCATTCTGTTTGTAATTGTGTGCACATTATTTGCACCATTATTTTTTACTCCACAATTGATTTGAGTGATAAACTAGTATTTTTATTTTGCTTTGAAATAAAGAGGTTTCAATGAACATGCATATTTTGAATTTAAGATAAGGAGTTTTGTATGCAGTCAGTTCCTGTGGTTTGGCTATAAAACATGGAAAAGTAACAAATACAAGAAGTTGCAGACTTTCATAAATTAGGGTAGAAAGATTGAAAAAGAATAAATTCTCCAGTGTAGAACTGATGACAAGAACCAGGAAAGTGCCAGTGTAGCAGAGGAATAAGAGGTGAGAAGATGCTGCTGGCAATAGATAGAACCCACTTCAAGAAAAACCTAGTTATAGCATTACAACGCAGTACACGTTCTGGAATCCACTGGTTAAGAGAGGTAAAGGGAGACCAAAAAATAATTGGAGAAAAGAACTGGAGACAGAAATATAAGAGATAGAAGAGACATTTAAGGATCCTAAGGGGATGGCAGATGATTGAAAGTTTGTCATTTTCATATTGATGAATTGCTTGTTTTCAGTCATTATCAGATTGGTAAATTTCTTTTTTTTTTCTGTCATTCTCTTATTGATGAATTGCTCATTTTCTGTCATGCTCATATTGGTGAATTGTTGGTTTTCTTTCATTCTGTGATTGATGAAATGCTTGTTTTCTTTCATTCTCTTATTGATGATTTGCTTGTTTTCTGTCATGCTCATATTGATGAATTGTTGGTTTTCTTTCATTCTCATATTGATGAATTGCTTGTTTTCTGTAATTGTCATATTTATGAAATGCTTATTTTCTTTCATTCTCATATTGATGAATTGCTTGTTTTCTGTCATTCTGTCGCTGGCAAATTTCCAGCATTCTTCCATTTTAAAAATTGAAATGAGTCTTTATTCTCTGTCATTTTCAAATCATGGCTTACTTATCTGTATGCCCTAATACAAAGAAAGAGAAGAGCCATTGCAGAATAAATACCTTGGCCACAGATTCGTAATGGTGCAAATTCCAATATAAATAACAGAGTAGATAGATAGTGACACAAGCTATTTGTGGTTCTGAGTGATCATACCTTTTTGTGTTTGGTCTCGTGTAGGGGTGTGAGAGGGTTGCATACTTTTGGTCTATCTGTCTGTATAAACCACTTAACACAGGTATTCTCGGTCTCCAAACTATTTAATACACTGTTAATCTGCACACTCAGGACATTTACATCCATTAAAGAATACACTCTAAACGTAAAACTTCGACCACAATCCAGCATGCAACCTTTCCGCTTCAAAATCACAACCAACTCTCCATTTCAAATGTTTACCACCAATTGCCATTACACATCCTTGCACTCTTTTCCCTGTTAAAATTCAGAGTTTCGCTCACTTCTCTATGAACACTATACAGACAAAACAAACACACAATCATAGCCATGCTCCACCGACCAAAATAACTAATGGGATCACACGTAACATCATATCAAGTTCTCCCAAAATTGTAAAAATAACTAAGTTTCCTGTCCTATGGAGCACAGGTGTTTTACAGCTATAAACTCTGCAATACAACAGAAATATTCCTTGACAGATAGGTTTGTTAAAACAATGGAAACAGGAATCCATTTAAAATTAATCTTCACTTTTTAGTAGTCTAAGAAGGTCATTTTTATTCATTTTCAATGAGGTACCAACTCATTTCATTGCCCCTGTTCATCTACAGTTTCTGTTTCCTCCCATTTAGTTCCCAGGGATGCATAGAACAGTGTCACTGTTTCCTGACAGGTGTGTCATAAAAGAAGCAACCTTATCATGTTAAACAGCTACCTTAGAAATCCAATTACCAGAACCCTGATTATCTGAATTTCCATATTAACCAAATTACCAAAATTTTTAAAAAAGTGACATGGCATTCCTCCACTCGCTGACTCAGCTTGTATGGTCATTATTTCAGCCCGTTCTTAGATATAGTGTAGTCAGTTTCTAATTTTGTGAGTACTAGAAAATTAACAAAGTCAAGTAAAAGAAAATGTGTTGTTTTGACAGTACAACACAATGTGTAAATGCATCAAATAATTTGTTTAAATAAGGAGGAATCAGGGAAGTAATTACCAAAAATTTGGTGTTGGGGTGGCTACTATTTCTATTAAAAGGAATATTTATGTTCTAGAAAGTGAAAGATGGTAGCTCTAGAAAAAAAAAACGGTGATTAGGCTGACAATGATAAAGTAGAAGAGTCGTAGCAGCCTCTTCAGTCATAACTGACAATGGGAATGCGCCCCTCAGGTGATGGCCTTTAGCTGCTTTTTGTATCTGGTGTTCCTTTCAACATGTTCTTTTATTTTCTGCTTGTTGTGAGAGCTTCTTTTCACCCAATCAGAGGTAATGCTGTAGGGAGCATCATCACTTGGTGCGATTGGCAGCTTCATCCTCCCAGATTGCTGGATTTATGTCCGATGCCTTCATGTCTCTCTTGCACACATCTTTGAATCTCAGTTGTGATTGCAAGACTTTTTTTGTGATCTACCTGTTGTCCTTAGAAGATACCTTTAGGGATGCGATGATCTTCCATGCAGCGTACATGGCCAAGCCAGCATTGTCTGCACTGTCAAAGCGGTGTATACATGCTTTGAAAGCTAGCACATGACAGCACCTCAACTTTTGTCACTTTGTCCTTCCATGAAATACCTAGGATGTGGCCTAGACACCGTAGATCAGTCATTTTTAACTCATGACATTTTGAACATTGGTGAACTCGTGGCAAAAAAAAATATGAAATCACATCCATTTGCTGAGTCAGTAATTTTACCAGCATGCTGTAAAAATGTAAATATTATGTCTGGTGAGTAATATGAAAGAGATTTTTAAAATTCCTATTAGTAGACATATACAAGACATGTCTCAAGACATTAAGTCATGAGTGATAGCTAACATTAAAGAAGCCGGTTTTTTTTTTTTTGCCATTCAGTTGGACGAGTCAACTGACATCACTGGAAAAGCTCAACTCCTAGCATTCAGTAGGTATGTTTTATAATGGAGACATCATTGAACAGTTTATATTTGTAAACCACTTCCAGAAACAACAAAAGACAAAGACATTCTTCATGTTGTCGACAGTTATTTCATTTCTCTCGATTTGTCATGGAAAATATTTATCAGCATCTGCATGGATGGTGCTCCCTCTATGTCGAGAAGCCAGAAAGGACTCATCGCACTAGCCAAGCAAAAAGAGCCCTGACATTGTTTTACACACTGTTTCTTACACAGAGAGGCCATCCTTTTAAAATCAGTAGTACCTGAGCTCCAAAAAATACTGGATGAGATGATCAAAATGGTTAACTGCATCAAGAGTAGGCCATTAAAAACGAGGTTGTTTTCAATACTGTGTTCTGTCATGGAAGCTCGAACAGCACACATTATTTATATGAATATACATTTTTTTTAAATCTTGTGAAATAGAGATCAATTGTTATTTTTTTTTTAAATAACACAGTGAGTAGAATTTTAGCTATTGAGTTTTTAAACAATAATCTTAATCGTTTTTTTTTTATGATACAGTATCTCTTTAAAAAACTGATGGTGTGCCTTGATAATTTTGGTACCTTGTTCAGTGTGCTGTGAGTTGAAAAAGGTTGAAAATCACTGCCGTAGATGGAAGCTATTGAGCCTTCTTTCTTGCTTAGCATAGGCAGAAGAAGCAGCATACAAATGGTTTATGTAAACAAAGATCAGCTGGACAGATCATTTCAAGACTCACATGTTTGCGAGAACACTCTAGTGTTTAAGAAAGATTAATTAATAAAAAGTTTCATGTTTTTTCTCTTAATCCATCCAAAATTATGAATATCTGAACAGCCCTTGTCATGAATTAATTTGGATAATTGGAGTTCTGCTGTACTTACTACAGAAACAGACTCTGACAACCTGTAGTGAGAAGAGTTGTGGTGATAGACATTTGATGTGGAACTTATTAAAAAAGAAAGAAGGAAAGACCATATTGGGGTGGAAACATTTTATATCTACTTTGTCCCCCTTCAGGCATTTCTGCTGTGTTCCTTGACAATGTTTATTGTGTCTTCCCATCTTTTCTTTAGAAAACTGTTAGAAAAGTAACAAAGTGAACCAAAAATCACACTCTTGTCCTTTCAAAGATTGATGCATTTAAAACTGGTCATTACAGCGCTACAGTCTATTAGCAGTTATAAAATCTGATACGTAAAATTAAATAAATCTGCTAAATGAAGTGAATTCAATAATCCTTTTTTTTTTTTCATATGTGTATTTCAGGAATCCCTGTACACTTATTTGCAGGAGATTGCAGTGAACATGCAAATATATTCACTTGAACATTGTCTTTGTGGAAAAACACTGTTTTTTGAATATAATGAGCAGGCAAGTAATTCTGTGAGTGTATTAATTAGCTATGTGTTCTTGTCTTCTGTCTGTTTGCAATACTAATGGAGCATAAAGCCAGCACTGTAGTTGTTCTTAGAGAACTTGCACTAACTCATGTACTCCTTAAGGAGCATGGAATCAACATTGCAGCATTGTCTCCAGAAAGCCTTCACCAAGCATTTGCATGCGGTTACAGTGGTAGTTTCTATAGCATCAGTTTTGCATGATGGGGTTGCCAGCCCCATCTAAACTCTTATTGAAATCCTTTAATGTTCTTGTAGTATTAAGAAGATGATAAAAGATTTATTCATTGTCAAGTGGCATTGACAAATTGCTTCTCCACTTTCTGCTGTCTGTGTTGTCTTGAAACAGTTTCAGTCTCATCCTATGACATTTGGTCAGTTTTCTGAGTTATTTATTTCTAATCTTCTTGTCTTCTTTGATCCTTAGCCACCTGCTGTCAAGGCAGTCAGGGGCCCTCACGTCTGGAGGCATCTTGTATGGCAGCAACTGCTGCTTCCATTGTGCTCGGTCAGCAGCCTTCCTTCGTGCAGTGCCCCAGCTCTGGTTCATCTGTTGCTGCCGTTACTGGTGCCTATACTTTGAAGCGGTAAGGCGGTTTGAGTATCCTGACAACCCCCAGTGCTATGCCTGCAGGAGTTTTACTTCTGGCAGGTTCTACTAAGCTGGACAGTTCTGCGTGGGTAGGGGTCAGACAAAAGCTGGCACCCTGGTCCTCCAGGTTGTGGGTTTTAGCAGGGGGCCAACACCCCTGTCTATGTTAAAAAATAAATTAGTTAAGGAAATAAAAGATTTATTTCTAATTTCCTGCTCTTATTCTCTGTTATTTTAATTTACATTTGAAACCAGACAGACAAAGAACCATTGTGAAATGGAAGATAGATACAGCAAAGTAATAAAAGTGACAGTAATGCATTAAACGCATGTTTTTGTGATAAGATTTTCAAGTAATGTACCATCCAGTTCAGGTTAAAATTTGACAAAAGAACGAATTGGCTTATATATAAATGTTTCATATGCCTTTTTAATACATTACCTCCCTTGTTCTTTGCTAGACAACCCTGGACATCCTGAAGATAATTAAATATTTTTACCAGTAATGTGGGTACAGCGCTCTGTGTGGTTTTTATGACATGAAAGGGTGTGTTTTTTTTAACCATTTGATGTGTATCTTTCTTTTGCACTTAGTATATCTCATTTTAATTCATCATGTGACTTAACTCTTTCTATCCCAGGCAGGTTTTTGGTTTTATCCAGGCCTCAAAATGGATGCATCTTTTTTTCTACAAGTGATGTTTTAAAAACAGGCAGTAGAGATATATATTAATTCAGCAGACATACGTAATATGCACCAAACTTTAAGAAATTGGCTGAAGAATGTTGTGAAATGCAATAAGTTCTTAAAGTTTTTAACACTTTGCTGACCAAGTTCGACGATCGTCAAATTTCCGCTATATTCCCTTGCTGACCAAGTTCGACAAGAGTTTAATTAGTAGCACTACAAATGCAATAGGGCAGCCGTATTGATAGTTTTACGAAACAAGCCTCATCCAGGTATTTGTAGCATTCCAAAATGGAAGCGCCCATGAGTTATATCGTGTACCGCTGTTTCTAGTGGAGATTTGATTAAAATTGCATTATTTTTAGTACAAGAGCCCTTTCATTGTTTTCGTCATGTGTGATGATGAAAACCAGACTTATTACAGAGATGGTTCTGACTCTGGCAGCGAATCTGGGGCCGAAAGTGATATCTCATGGCTGAGTAGAGATGAATCACTGAATAATAACACAAGTGACAGTAGCGACAATGAAATTGGAGGTGATGTAGATACATCTGAAGCTGGAGATGGGCGTGGCACAAGAGACCACAGCAGGACTGCACATCAAAATAATCCATGGAAATGGAGATAGCTTGCTCAAAATGAACTTGCTGAGCTTGACATTCTTCCTCCATATGAAGAACAACAATGTGGAACAGTAGCTGAAAATAGGAAGCATTTTCCTGAAGCACTGAAGAAAGAGCAACTCAAATTGAAAAAGGGAGATGATCCTCTGTTTTGTGCCACCGAAGATAAAGGCATGCTGGCAGTTTCCTGGCATGACACAAAAAGAGTTAACCTTATATCTACTGTTCACTCCAATGATGTTATGGACAAGACAGTTAGAAAAAGAGGAATTCCTGAGGGCAGAACAATTCAGAAGCCAGTGCTTCCAGAAAAATACAACAAAAGTATGTCGACCACTTTGGCCAACTAGGTGCAAGCTACCCCTACTCACACAAATCCTATAAATGGTACCTGCCATTATATCATTTCTTAGTTGAAACTTCCCTGGTCAATAGGCACATGACCTACAGCACTGCCAACTCTACAAAAAAGATCAAAGAAAAGAGGTTCAGGCAGGATGTCAGTCTCACTCTTATTGAACCTGTTATTCTTCGATGCAATGTGACACCTTCAAAACCACGTCACAACAACACGACTTACTGAGCACCACTTCATTGATAAATATGAAAGGGCAAGGTACAAACCAGACTGTAAAGTGTGTAAGGCTGCAAGGAAAAGAAGCTGGACTTGCATGTACTGCCCAGATTGCAATGTGCCTGATACCCTGCTTCAAGTTATACCACACAGTCGAGGATTATCAACGTTCCTGACAGAGACTCTTGCAGAGGCCCACAGCTACATCTTCAACCCCAGTTAATGAAGGAAGCAGCTCAGACTCCAACTAGAGGTACTTAACCACTCAAACATTCACAAACACTCATTTTCAGATGCCATAGACACAGAATCCACTCAAAAAAGACAAATACTTTTGCATTTTATTCACAATTTTTGTTAGCCTTTTATGTTGAAATACGTGGTCAATCATTAAATCAATACGTCACTTAAGCTTATTTAATTCATTGCCATCCATGTCCCTAACATTTTATTACACTGACATTGAACAAATTCACTAAAAACTGGAAAAAGATCATGGTTTAAAAAAAAAAAACATTTTATAAATAGCCACACAAATTCAAGATGGCCGCCATGATCATTTGACCAATTTGCATAAAATATGTTTTTTCGGATGTAGGAACCATTCATAATGGTGTTCTGAAAATTTCAAAGCCCTATGTCTGTTTTTCAATTTTTTATGAATTTTCCCTCAAAAAGACAATTTATTTTTAAAGAAATCTGCAAACACCCTTAGTAATGGGGGACAGTAATGCTCTGGATTATTGATTGCTCATCAGCAAAGTGTTAATAATTTGTCATTCAAATTCAAAATCATATCATGCGATCACTCAACACGGCCCGCGAGTAAATCTACAGGGAGACCTGGCACACCATTCGGCTCATGGGTTAGAATGAGTTTACTAGCACTATTGATCAGTCCTTCCACAGTTGTCTTGAGTATTCCAGCATTTCTAACACTTGCTGCTTTCCTAGTCTCATGTTATGGCTTCCCATATCTTCTTTCTCAGTCTTTGTCCATTTCTTTTCTCTTTCAGTCCTTCCTTTAGTTACCACATTTCCAAACCTTAGTATATGGCAGTGAGTTTTTTCCTGTCTTCTTCGTACTTTTATTTGCATTAATCTTTTATTATTGTTTTCTACCTTATAAATGTTTAGTCATTGTATTTCTCTTTGCATTTCTTAGCGATCCATGGTATGTGCATCATCTGATGCAGGTACCACATTTCTATCACTACATTTAATTATTCTGTTTGTTTACTTAGTGTTACATCGTCATAGTAATATTGGGTCTGATTTTAGTGACATTCATTATAAATATATCTTTAAAATGTTTCAGCTCATTCGAGACTGTTTAGACTTCCTTAGACCACAAGGAATGGTTGTGATGTTATACAACAAACAGTTCAGTAGTATCCCATTTTTAAGTGAGGAGCCTTGGTCAGGTGTGAAATACAAAGTGGATGGTAAGTTTACAGCCAAAGTTATTTACAATATAATAAGGCAAAACATGGTAAATTTGAAAGAGATAGTTACATCCTTGACTATGTACACACCCAGATGTGACACTTTGCCACAAAATAAGGCTTGTCTCAGATTTGTAGATCAGCTTATCAATCAATAAACTGTATCTCCATAAGGCCTATGTCATCAACAGACAAATACCAGGTCCTTCTGTCCTGTGCCATCAGCTCAAGGACTTTCCAAATTTTCCTTATCATTTTCATTTCTGTCTCCAGCTCTTCTCCATGGGCTTTTGTTTTGCACAGTCCTATGATATAAATCCAGTAGTCTCTCATTTCTGCTGCCACCAGTGCAGTTTGGCCTTTTTCGTTCGTCAAATGACGAACATCCCAAGTGCCAAATCTGGAGATTGGCCTTGAAGAAAAAAGATGGGTCAGCAACCCAAACGTCTTTCAACTTCCCGTGCATTGCTTTATGCACCTTCTTATGAGAGGCCCCTCTTGGATTATCATCATCACCTTTCTGCTCCCCAGGAAGCATAGGCTTTCCTGTCCTGTGCCATAATTTCAAGTCTTTCCATGTTTTCTTCATGCCTTTCATGTCTGTCTCCAGTTCTCTTCTCCATGTGTTCTTTGGTCTCCACTACCTCTCTTACCTAGGGGATTCCAGAACAGAGCCTGCTTTATAATGCTATCAATGGATTCCCTTAATTTGTTTCCTGTCCATCACCGGCATCTTCTTCTTATCTTCTGTTCCACATGCTGTTGTCTGGTTCTTGTCTTCAGTTCCACGTTAGTGATCTTGTAATCAGTTCCACATTAGTGATCTTGTCATCAATTCCACATTAGTGACCGTGTCATAAGTTTCACATTAGTGATGTTGTCATCAGTTCTACATTAGTGATCTTGTCATACAATGGTGCCAGCTACCCCATCCTGTAGACATTTTAATCCCACACAAAAAAACTTCTGTCTTGGATGGCTGAATTTTATTTTCTTTAGTTGACTTGTTTGGGCAATCCTGAATCCATAACAATAAGGGACCAAAAGCTAGAGCAGACGGACACATTCACATACCAAGGAACACCAGATGGTAGTACAAGCAAAGACATCAACAACAGAATGAATAAAGTAAGAACAGCCTTTGCTAGTCTAAACAACATCTGGAAGTCTTCCCAGTACAGCACAAACACAAATTTAAGGTTGTATGAGAGCTGTGTACTTTCTGTGCCTCTCTATGGTGTGGAATGCTGGAGAATAACAGAGAAGGAAATGTCGAAAATTGTCCTCTTTCCACACAATCTGCCTAAGGAAAATTCTCCAAATCTTTTGGCTGAATACCATCACCAACCAAGAATTGTTTACTTGGAGCAACCAAGAGGACATGCACATCATGATAGCTGGCAGACACTAGATCTTAGAAGAGACCCCAATGCCATCTAGCTATGGATCCCTGAAGGAAAGGGTAAGAGAGGCCGACCAGAAAACAACTGGAGGTCAAGATACAAAGAATGAACCAGAGCTGGGGCACTGCACAGAGGCAGGCCGCTGACTGAGCAAGATGGAAGCAGTTTGTTGCTGCCCTACAAGACGCCACCTGGCGTGATGACCACTGACTGCTTTGACAATTGGTGGTTATGGATCAAAGAAGTTGGCTTGTTTTATATTGTTTGATGAAATTTTTGTTGCTTAAAGTTTCTACAGGTTGGGGAGGCTGGTTCCAAAATTCCATCAATCCATAATTAGACCATAAGGTCTTTTACTTTTGGACATGTGCCCTAATATAACCAACAGACTCTGTATGTAGAGCAGAGTGCACCACACCAAAAGAAGGAAAAGTCACCCCATGCCCAACCCTGCTTAGTCGCTTTTATGATGTGCATATGTTACAGCATTACTATTCTGTGTATTTTTGGCCCTGGTAACACCTGGGTGAGAAGTTAGAGATATTAGGTTAAAAAGGAATGTCATTCTAAGATCTCAGCCTCAGTCCATTTTATTCTCCATCGAACATCTGGTGTGAATGTTGCTGACCACAGATTTCTGTTTTTGACTGATTTCTTCAGCAGTACACATAAGGTTCTGGTATCTTTGGCTTATTCTTCTACAGATCCTCTTTGACCTTGCTACACTTCTCTTTTCATTTGGGTTTCAGCAGGGGGAATTTCTGGTTATACTTAAAGGTATCTCGCCTTTGTGTTACCAGAACCTGATGGGGTAACAAAGAATAGCAACACAGCAAACCTACCATGCATGACATTAGAGGTGACTAAGGAGGGTTGGGCTGTGAGCCAGTTACCCGGTCCTGTAGAAAATTTCTTAAAACCACAAAATGTTATGTCTAAACAAGGTCTCTACAGTGGTGAAACTTATTAAAATCTGATGTATGCCTGGAGATTTATGTGTGTTTGAAGGGAGTCTGTCTAGAGCTTCAAGTCTGAGAAGTCTGAATTTAAAATCTGATTTTTCAATAATTTAAGTACAAAACATTATATCCTAATTATAATATGCATGGAGTTGAATCGGCTATCCCATGCATGAGAAACACCTAATATTAAACAAGGCAACAAATTATTTGACATACTGATACTTGGGTCATGACTTCGAAGTGCCAGCCTCCTGTTGTCATCTTTCCCATCATGCTGAATGTTGAACCCACTCCACCTTGGTTGCAACTTCAAATTCACTCCTGGTTTTATCAGTTCTGCCAAACGCATTCTTGTATTTCCACAGCCAGTAGAAGGCCCTATACGCAATTTGGACAAGCCTCATTCTTGTTCTTGACTTTCCTTTCAAGCCCAGTTGTTTCAGTAAGTCATATACTGAGGCAGCCACTAGACTCATGCACCTCCCTCTACAGCTGTGAGTTTTGCTATGAGCCCCTCCTGTCTCAACTCCATGACCAGATCTTTTTATTTGGCCATTTTAAAAATGTGCTTCTCCTCTAATGTGGATTCAAATGGCACTGTCAGCTCATTCAAAGCAATGCCTTTTTTGCAGTTTTGCTAATCCTCTTATGTGTTTTGTTCTTGACTGCAAAGTATTGAATTTATTATTCCAAAAGTATGCATGACTATTGTGAAAGGTTTTTTTTTCTTTTTTTTTTTTGCAGAAATTGACAGTGAACTGATTAAACGACTGACCAGTAAGTAACCAGATGTTTGACAGTTGTACTTTATGTTAGACAGTGATCACTGCTTAATATGTTACGAATTGTTTTTTTTCCTAAACTCTAGCCACATTCTTTAAAACACTTTATTTTTATAAAAATACGTAAAGATTTTGGTGACTCAGTTTTCATATTATCATCATTATCAATCTTTTTTTTTTTTTTTTTTTGTTCCATAAGAAACAAAGGGATGCATCTGTTGCTTCCCACTTTCTGCGTTGGACCACCTTTTTCAGCTTTGCCAATGAGAATCTCGCTACCTTGACTTCCTGTTCTTCCATTCTTCTTCCTGTTCTTCCATTTTTCTCCATGTTCTTCTTAGTCTTGCCACAGTTCTTTTCTCCCTGTGGATTTCAGTCAAGTGCATATCTGGATGAACTATTTGTTGTTTCCTGAGGGTGTGTCCTATCCATTTCTACTTTGTCTTGAACCTCCAGCTGTATTGGTTGTTGTCTGGTTCAGTTTCACAAGGGTGTGTTTGTTATTACATCTGGTCATTTGACACACAGGATGTGATGAATGCATTTGTTGGTGAGTGGTTGGAGCTTGGATGTAACATTCTTGGTGACGTGCCACATTTCTAAGCCATGTAGTCAGACATTTTACATTTATCATTAAAAAAACAGGAAATGGTAGTCCCATTAGCAGATAGTGCCACAGGGGAGTAAAGTGTTTGAGACTTCACCATACTAGATCCAGCTTTTTTTAAAGAATGAGATCGGGTGACCAGCTCCTTTCTTCACTGCCCTTTACCTTGTCTAACTTACAAGCAGAGTCTGTTACTCATTTGCAGCTAGGTATGCTTTAGCAAGACACTACCTACTTTTGATCCACGAACCTGGCAACTGTGTCATGAGAGGAAAGTGCTCTAACTACTTAGCCAGTTGGATGCTCATTTACATAAAACAGCCTAATTTTATTCACATAGGAAAGAACTGCAGAGTTCTGTAGCGGATTGAGAGAGTTGAAGGCAGATCTGACTTTGTTTATCCTAACATTGACACGATGGTTTGTTCTTCCTTCTTTATCATTGTTACTTTCCATCTGGGTAAAGCTGTTCATTTCTTCAGTCATCAGATGATTTGATCTTTATTGGACCTGTTTGCTGTTTTTAATTCTCATCTTCATTGTTTTATTGACACTGATGTGTGATCATCTTTTTTTTTTTTTTTGGCCCTCTTGGTTTTATTGATGTTGATATATGGTCTCTCTTTTTTGTTTTGCTTCTTCTGCTGATGATTTTCTGAAAGTCTTGTTATTAATGTGGTAGAAGACAAGTCATCAATTAATTCTCAGACCTAAGGGTCTTTTATATTTGGACATGCACCCTAATATAACCGATTAGGTTGAACGGGACGCGCCTCGCCAAAACGAGGCAAAACTTTATAATTAAAAAAAAATCTGCAGAATGAAGATCTTCTACATATTTATTGATTATTCAATATATTCCAGTTATCTTTCCTTTGATTGTCTGTCTCATTACCCAATCCTTGAACTTGAGGAACATCGTTGGTGAAAACAGACATCCATGTCTGACCCAACGATCTATTGTAAAAGGTTTTGAGAGTTGTGTTTATGACCAGTTCTACAGATGGCCTTTTGATAGAGGTCTTGAATGATTTTAATAAATTTTTCAGGGACCTAATATGTGTCTCAGTATTTTCCATATAATTGTTAGTCTGTTCTATGAAATGTTTTTTCAGAGTTCACAGAGTTGATGTAAAGGGTTGTCTGTCATTCATTTGACAGCTCTATGCTGGTTCTAAATATTGCTGTCTGATCTGTACATGAGTTTCCGGCTCTGAATGTTGCTGTCTGATCGGTACATGAGTTTCTGGTTCTGCATGTTGCTGTCTAATCTGTACATGAGCTTCTGGTTCTGAATGTTGCTGTCTGATCTGTTCATGAGCTTCCAGTTCTGAATGTTGCTGTCTGATCTGTGCCTGACTTTCTGGTTCTGAATGTTGCTGTCTGATCTGTACATGAGTTTCCGGTTCAGAATCTTGCTCGTTCCTTCGAATTTGTTTTTGCCGAAGGCTAATTTTATGTGATCTAGAACTTGTGGTCATAATTTTTTAGATCCCATCTACAAGTTTTGTTTACCTCAACCAGTTGAGGTTGTGTTTGTTGGGTAGTTTAATACAGAATATTTTCTTGGAGGTCTTGAAGATGGTCTGTTGCTCCCAAATTTTCTTGAAGAGGTGGTACAGCATCTCTGTAGTGGATGGAATATCAGCTTTAATTAATCTCAATTGATCTTGTTTACTGCATTTTCCTTGTTTGTATTGAGCATATTTGGTAAATTCCTTTCTTCAGGACATGAGCTGAAGTTGTAGCTGTAACAGCTTTTGTAGCACTTTTTTTCTTCTGGTGGCCCTAATTGAACCTGACTTGAAGGGCTAATTTTGCTTTCTGTATCTGCCCCTCTCCATCATGACCTTTTCAGTTTGATTGAACCTGGTAGGAGCATAGCACTGCAGCTGATTTAGCTCTTACTATCTACAAGGCAGCCACTTCAAGGTGGATAAAAAATGGAAGGGCAATTTCCACAAGTTGTGTTTACAGATCTGTTAAATGCTTTATGATGAGCAAGTTGCAGGTGCTTTTAACTTCTTCTCCACACCACTGGCTTATGGGTTAGACATTCTAGTTAAAGACTAGCAGATCCCCATACTCAAAATGATGGAAGGCAAGTGGAAACCACTGTTGAATTGTCTCTCAATACAATCCTGATTTGAAGCAGTGTCTATAGGAAAGGCAGTGATGTTAATGGGGGTGCCAGGGGGACCACTATCTGGTATAGAGAATCATGTGCTATGGGCGTGTGGCGTTAAAAGTATATTCTTCAGTTGATTTTTTATGCTCGTTTTCCCACTGTGTCCAGGGTTTATATATTTAAGGTCCTCAGGATTCAGGACAGCCACAATAGTTCAGTAACGATAACTTCTATAACTCGAAGATTCCACACAACGATCAATATAACAGCTGGATACTTTAGTGACATTCCATTATTTATTCACATAGACGATACATCATTACACGGCATTCATAATTAGGTAGGTCCATATAAACATTACCTCATTCCTCTTCCTACCTTTAGTTGTATTTAATAAACATTAATATGTTTCAAGACACTTCTCTTTTAACATTTCCCATATTTCTACCATTGGGTAGAACACACACACAAGCCGCCCATTCAGGGTCAATACACGCTCGTCCATCTTTTCTCCAAAACTGCTCACGTCATGTGCGCAATACACATATCGACAAATCACTATCGTGCAGCGCTCATCAGCACCAAAATCCTATTTATCCTCTGGCAGGTGGCGTGCAAAGCCAGCGCCACATTCCCCCCCCCCCCCCCCTCGAACAACTGAAAACATAGTTTTCAGTCAGGCAATTATAATGTGACGCGAGATTAAATCATTCAGATTATCACTAATGCCTTATGATTACCTATCAAACAATTAGATGATATCTATCTAAATTGCCAACAAGATGTTTAATAAAAAATAATGTCAGTAATAAGAACATGAATAAATGAGTAATTATTGTCTCATAAATGTGATCATCACAGTTAAACAATCTGGTCTGTGTTTGCATAGTATCCAACTGTCCACATTAAACACCGTGGTTATGTGAACTACACTTCCTACAGTACCTCTTGTGACGAAAACTATGCACTATCTCAATTGGTCCACTTTAAATATAAACCAAATGTGAGTCCATACATTATCCTAGATAAAGCGTTGGCATTGTCCTTCCCGCTATCGGGAGAACGTCTCCTTGAATTTGTAAAAACCATCGGGTGAGACGTGCATTGGTCGTAAAAGTCTGTAAATATGTGAGTGATTGTTGGTCTGTATGTAAAGTGTAATAAGTACATACCCGGAATTTCTGTCAACTATTTAAAGTCCATACCACTGTTAGACAACTCTCCTCCCAACCAAAAAGTACCTGGACTCAGCATCAGATAATATAAAAATCGGATGGTATTCGCCATCAAAGTGCCATACATAGACCAACGTATGGAATCTGCAATGAGAAAAGGCCGTCGTAGGTCTGGTAGTCTTAGTATTGGATTTGTAATCGTAATATACAATTTTGTGATATTATGTTTTGTAAAGCATGGTCATATTATCATTCCGTTCTATCTATTTTGTCAGGCATATCTTAGAGCGTATAGGATATGTCAAAGAAGAGAACTATACACCTAAGATAGAAGGTACAAGCCACAGCAAGCTTCATACTTGCTTATTAGTACTTAATGCTACTGCAATTGTAATAGACAGATACACCTCTGCACAAAAACTACGAAGTGTAAAAGAAATAAAAGTTGCAAAGACCACGCCAATTTGAAGGTCGAAATGAAAAGAATGGATAAGAAAGTGCCAACTCACTGAAAAAATATAATAAGAATGACTCACCAGAATATATAGATGAACAAGTGAAGTCAACTTCCTGAAGAATGAAACCAGACGTGTGGTGCTAAATCGTGCACTAATCTGACATCTAGACAGTAATACAAACATGAAGATCAATTTGGAAGACCAGTAGCTTCGTGCGCATTGATATTAAGACAAAGGAAAATAAATGCGCATAGAATTATGCACAGGAAAATGATGCGTATACAGAACATCAGCCGTGTGCAGGAAATATGCACGTACGCATCAGATTGTGCGATGTGGTAAATGTCGCATCTGCACGGTGCGGGTTTGAGCAGTCTTTCACCACAAGACAAACTTTGGCAAGAGCGAAGTGGGAAACAAAAGTTGTTCCTGGTTATACTGGACTGAATAGAATTGTCCTCATTCTTTTCATTATGTGTTGTGTTGGACTGACGTGCATGCTGATATTCAATATCCTGAATATTACCAGAGCATGCAGTCTTTGGGCATGTCGTACCCAATCTAATAATAGGCTCAGCATGCACTACCTCATTAAAAGAAGAATTAACCTTATTATTGTTAGTCAAATGTGTGTCATCCCCATCACATCTCTCTATATTTTTATGGCATACGTTATAATGATCAGGTTGATCAAATAACTCTTTCTTCTCAATAGATATATAATGATCTGATAAATCAATGTCACTGGCATGTCGTCTCCATAAACCATCAGAAAAACCATGCTTACGATAAGAAGCACTGGATGGATGGAAATTATATCTCCCTCGAAAAGAGAATTTCCTTTTGTTATCTTGTGTATATTTATTGACATACTTTCTAGCATTCGCTGATGGCAATAAATGTCCCAAAGAAGAATCTTGTTGTTGGTGAGAAATAGATATATTTTTATCAATGTACTGACAAGTTGCACTGATTTGTGTGTGAATAGAAGAATTTAATTTACTTGTTTCTGCAGCTTGTTGTGTTCTAGCGTTAGCCAAAGACGGGTGATCTCTCTCCCACTTAAGAATATCATGTTTAGAACATTCCTTAACACCATTTATGTTACCAATAATCAAATCACAACAAGGTTGATCGAGACCACACACTCTAACTTTTCCCGAAAAGAAAGGAGTATCTATTTCCATATCTGCCAGCGGATAAGATTCAATAGTTCCACCGAAAGTCACGCACTTCACTGAAGTACCCATGAAACAATAAGGAGGAATTAGTGCCTTCCTTAGTCCAATGGTGGTGAATCCGCTGTCATGTAAAATAGAAACGGGTGTGTTAAAAACAAAACCTCTATGGATCACGAGGGAGCCAACCCCATCATTTAAAGACAAAACTGGCAGAGCATGTCCACATCTCAGACGTGGAGTAGATCCAGGTTGAAATAGATTCATACATTCTGTGCAATTACCACTATTTTCCAGATCAAAACTACATGCATTGGCGTGAGTATTATTCTCATTATTGGAAATATTATCATTACCAATGTTAATCTGACAAGCGTGTGCTTGTGATCTTCCTCTACTTTGACTCCTAGAAAAATGTGTTCCTCTCCGATCCACTGGACAGTCAGACCGATAGTACCCCTTTTTGTCCGTGCGAGAAGAATCATCACGAGATGGTGGTGAGACATGATGTTTGTTATTGTAATTACTGTTATTGTAATCATTACGTGAGGGAGCCGAAAAATGATGTTTGTGAGTGTAATTATTATTGGAGTATTGATTATTTCTTTGCCATGAATTTTTATTATGGTTAAAGTTTCGCCTCTCTCCACCCCGTGAGGGCGAGCGATTATGATGGAAATTGTATCCACCTCTGTATGAGTTTTGATAGTCTTCCCTATATCGCTGGTCCATTCTACTCGTGCGTGATCTATCATGAGTGACCGTACAAGCTGGCAAAGTTTCTAGGACCTTCGTCTTACCTAAAGGCAAGTTTGGGTGTGCAACCGAAAATTGTTGAGCTAATTTTTCCATTTCTCATATATCAGTAGGCTTCCTTTCTTGAAGAAATGAGAAAATTTCAGTATTTACCGAAGATAAAATTGTGTCTCTTAAGACGAGATCATAAAGACCTTCAAAAGATTTTGTAATATTAGACAGTTCAATCCATCTGTTTAGACACATCTTCACTGGAGACACAAAGTCTTCGAAATCCTTACCTTCCAGAGGACCCATAGATTTAAATTTCAGACGATATCCTTCTTCGTCTAAACAATATTTCCGAAGAAATATTGCTTTTATGGATTCAGAGTCATTTCTTTTGTCATCGGCTATGTTAAAAAAAGTCTGTAAACTTTCCCCAGTAAGTAACCCGACAAAATGTTCAGGCCATGAGGCCTTCGGTAAATTTAAAGCCGTAACTCTTGATTCAAATCTCAAAAGAAAGAATCCTATATCGTCATGTAATGAAGAAAAATTTGGTAATTTTAAATTAATGATCTTAGACGATCCTGTACCAGATGATTCCCTAGAATATGAAGATTGTAAACGCAATTTTTCTAACTCAAAAGTTTTTTCTCTTTCAAATTTAGCTTGTTCTGCAGCAATTTCTGCTAAACAAATTCTTTCCATTCTCTCATGTTCCCTCTCTTCTCTATTTCTTTCTTCTCTTTTTTCTTCTCTCTCTCTTTCCTCTTTTTATCTCTTTTCTTCTCTCTCTCTCTCTCTCTCCTCTCTTACTTTGTATTCTGCAATTTCTTTATCTACATAAGATATCAAATCATCACCCGAGAAACCACAGTCCTTCCCATTTTGTATAAATCCTGCTTTAACTTTTACAAAGTCAGCCATAATGGAATCAAAAAGTAGTGGGATATAGATGCAAAATGAATATCTATCCCACTTGTAGTTAAATGACTATACTTAGTCGTAAGGTAATTTAAATCTTTTCAAAACCAACTGTATGTACAGTATTTATTTGTTTTGTGTGATATACTTGTCTCTGAAGTATATGATACTTATCCACTACTATCCCAGAGTATCTGAAATCATCGTATATATTAACATATCAGCAATTAACAATATAATATAATCATATTCAAGTACTAAATATCGCCATTACTACCTATTTAAAGCATGCCATACTATCACATTAGACAAAAGACTAAAAGACAACGCTGGAAACAAATAAGGAAAAGACAACAGTGTAAAAAGTCAAAATTATGCAATATAATAAAACAACCATTTCCACCGCCAATGAACAGTACAGGACGAGATACAATCACATAGAACTGATGTACATTATAAAAAGAAAGTCAGAGGAGACCTACGGGTACAAACGTAACCCTACTGAACTAAATAAGAAATACACGACAGTATGTTACTTGACAGCACAGCTAAACAAATAAGAAAATATTAATCTCAGTCAGAGCGGAAATACGACAGCACTAAATGCTGAATCCCTGAAAGAGATCAATACAATCAAAATCTATAGCACGACGACAACTAAATTCATCCAAAGATATAATTGAGTGTCGCCCACATGAAAACATAAAACACAAAAGATACACAAAACAAGATGTGCCTGACATTGTTAGGATTGGAGACCATGCCACTACACAACATATATTCACTTATCTGAATTTTAAAAAAATCCACAACCGCCAATCCTCGCTGTAGACAATAGCATTCAACCTTGCACTGTAGCCTTGAATCTATGCAATACACTAGGGTCAACGACAGAATGTAAAGTCGAGTTCCAAAACACGTATGAGCGTACTGTTCAAGGCGTTCCCCGTTCCTGATTAAGAAATCGAAGTGGTCAGCAAATCTGTTTGATGACGCACGTAAAAGATTAAATCATCCTTCCTGACCATTGCAGACAAACGAAATGATTTCTCGGACATCAGATTGAAAGACTTGTCAGACTTGAAAGACTTGACAGATTGGTTCTGGATACCGTCACGATCCACCCGATTCATCTTATTATAGTTATTATTCGTATAACAAATGTCCACTGGTAAGATTAATTTAGGATTTACAAGTCCGTTAAGGTGACCCTGATGTAATGGTTCATTACAACGATTCAACGTGAAATGGCCTCGAGGTGACACTATTCTTCATAGTAACTTGTGACTGCAATATATTGTGTCGAAATTTCATATCTGTTCGTAGGCAGTCAAATGTCTGTTCAGCGACTTCAATAGAATATATGTTGTTTGGTAATAACGTCTTCCCCACAGTCCAAGGTCTTGGCATGACCTCGCACGAAAAATTGTGATTTCTATTGATTTTATAAATTCGTGATATCTTGTGTATTTTCCATAGTACAGCATTGTACATCTTCCAAACAATTAATTCCTCTCCAACGGAACGAGCCTCCCATATCTGTGGCGTTAAAAGTTTATATTCTTCAGTTGATTGTTAATGCTCGTTTTCCCACTGTGTCCAGGGGTTTATATATTTAAGGTCCTCTGGATTCAGGACAGCCACAATAGTTCAGTAACGATAACTTCTATAACTCGAAGATTCCACACAATGATCAATATAACAGCTGGATACTATAGTGACATTCCATTATTTATTCACATAGACGATACATCATTACACGGCATTCATAATTAGGTAGGTCCATATAAACATTACCTCATTCCTCTTCCTACCTTTAGTTGTATTTAATAAACATTAATATGTTTCAAGACACTTCTCTTTTAACATTTCCCATATTTCTACCATTGGGTAGAACACACACACAAGCCGCCCATTTAGGGTCAATACATGCTCGTCCATCTTTTCTCCAAAAACTGCTCACGTCATGTGCGCAATACACATATCGACAAATCACTATCGTGCAGCGCTCATCAGCACCAATATCCTATTTATCCTCTGGCAGGTGGCGTGCAAAGCCAGCGCCACAGGGCGATACCTAATTATGGTCAAGCTATTAAAAAAAAAAAAATTAAAACTAAAGATACTTTGACCATAGAAACTTTGAAACTTGTACAGAATGGACAACTAGAAAATGTCACGAGAGAATAGGAAAGAGTGAACATAAATTTATTAGGATTATATGAAATGTGATATATTATGACAACTACAAAATAATTTACTCCAGACGAAATAAATGTGAAAGAGGTATTGGAATAACTTTAGATGCAGAAATAGCATGAACAGTAAATGGATTTGGGACAATATCAGGTTGAGTCCTGGTAGAAAATTTGTTTGGGAGACCACGAGATACTATATATATATATGCACGCACGCACGCACGCATGCACACACACACATACATAGAAGAATCTTTATTATCCAAAAAGATACATTAACATGTACTTGATATAGTATAAAAACACCATATCATATCGGATAATCATTTAGAGTCCGTAAGTGTGCTAAACTCCGCACAGGATACAATCGGCAAACATTCATAATCCGTTGAATTCAATTCGTACACAGTTTACAAGCTGACATCAAAAGTCTCCAGCCTTCAGTATCCGTCACCGTCTTTTGGGACATGAGCAAAAACCAAACATTCACGATTCTACTGGACACACAATCTGACAAATGTCCGCGCTGTGGTCTTTCAGCAACGCACACCATAGTAAGGGGTCAGTGGATCTTTCCAACGAAGCTATAGTTTCTTTCCGGTGGCTTCATAAACTAATATATATTCTTTACAAATAAAAATGTCAATTTTAAAGTTTAATTTTCGCCTTTCACTGATATCTTTAATTTCTGTAGCCATCTTTTTGGGTGTTGTTATAGTCGATGTTAAGAATTTCCACTTACTAACGTGAGAGCTTCAAGTTGACACACCTCTCAAAGCTGTGGAAAAGTCTCTTCTCTGCTACAAATCTTGTTTCAGCATTGCACAAAATTAATAAGTCAGTAGATCTTTCCATTCACAATGAGGGGTGACAGTATCCAGTCAGCCATTGCTAACGAAAACATTGTTTCTTTCCAGTGGCTTCACAAATGAATATATATTTTTTGTAAATGAAAAGTTCAGTTTCAAAGACCTTTTCGTCCCTATCTATCACAAATATCCCTAGTCCATGTAACAATCTCTTCGGGTGTTGCTAGAATAGGTGTCAAGAATATCCATTTACTACCGTGGGGAGCCTCCACGCTAACCGTCAGGTCGAGCTGGCTGACATGTTTCTTTTGTCATAGATCGAATAACTTGAAGTTGAACCAATACATGGCTACCTCATTGGGCATGTATGATTATAATAAGGCATTGTTTCAACTTGCGATATTAATATGGCCTCTCGAAATTTGATAACAGCAGTAACAATAGCCTTCATTAAATTTGTGATGTTTTGAAACACAGTCCGGTTGACAAATCACAAAACCGCCATCTTGGATACTTGGTTCCAACACAAACAGCGAATTCGCATGACAGGCAAACTTGATGTTTTCACATTTAAAACACTTAGCAACATAATCCAGAACATGAGCCAACCACACCACAAACTCATACAGCGTTAATGAGGGCTGTTACCACAGATGCAGACTCCAAAACGACGACATGAAATGCACAACACAAAAGTGCGGCCTACCACGCCGCCATCTTGGAAACATACATATATATATATATATATATATATATATATATATATATATATATATATATATATATATATATATATATATATATATATATATATATATATATATATATATATATATATATATATATACATACATACATACACATATACACCATGCATGGAGACACACCTGGAGTGATCTGTATATGACCACCAGCTAAGCACAATGCTCTGATGTGGAAGTGAACCTCTGTCTGTGAGGCTAATTATACCCCCATTGACTCTTGAAACTTCCACACAGTTCCATGGACCCCCACCCCACCCTCCTGTGGTGAAACATTTTGAGAACTCAGCATTGCACACTAAGCTTTAAAGAGTCACTTGAGCCCCAGATGTAACTCTGGCTTCTATCTGGTTGGATGATCTCACCATGGAACCATGATAGGCAGGGGGAGCTGAAAAGTGGCTCTTTGTAGAACATGATTCCTTGGGAGAGCCCAGTATTTTAGCTCTGCATATTTTATATTTGTAGAGCCCCCTTGGATGATGGGAATGCACAGTATGCCACATGCTTCTTCCTCCTAGCTTGGGGCCAGATGGGATGATCTTTTAAATGCAAGCCAAGCTGGAGAAACTGGAGCTCATGAATTCAATACAACATGTTTTGGAATGGTAAAAAAGCCTAGAGTCTTCAACTTGCTATTGGCTTCAAAAGAGTGAGAAACTCACAGTCATAGTTAAACAACAACACATATATACCAACAGCAAAGCACGGGAGAAGAAATCAACACACTACATGGTTATTGAGAAGTCACTTCCTATTTAGACATGTTTTATCCTCCCTTGTATTGATAACCAAGTTCGGCATTAATACTCCTCCGACTAACTGGCCACTACTGTTCTTGGATCCATCTGTGTTTACAGCAAAGATTTGCTTCATTAGCTAATCGATATACATTCTCATTATTTTCTTTGCCAGTGTTTTATCTGTGTAGTGGTGTTTGATGGTATTGTATGATGGTGATGTTACTAAATGTAATTGTATGAGGCCAGCTGTGAAGGCTCCTGAGATAAAATGTAATTGTGAATTGTCAGAAGGCCTTTCTTGCTACCACTACGACCTCACACTTAATTTTTTTTTTAATGAATGTGGCTACGTAAAGTGTCTAGGGTTATGATATGTAGTGTGGTGTAATAGGTTATAGATATACCCACAGATATTTAACAAGACTAATAATATTAATAAATGTTAAAATACACTGAACTAACTCACGTGTGTAAAATTTTTGATAAAATTATATTACATTTATTTTGTTCTGGATCAATTTTTTAGGTTGACCAGAACTTAAAAGGATTTAGAGATTATGAAAGAAATGCATGGAATATTATATCATAAATGCAATAGTGTACATATATATGTACTATACTAGTTAGTTTTATTAAAATGTTCTAGTAGTCATCTACTTGGGAGGATAGTTAATGTTTGTGCTGTTGGGGTGGCCTCATCACACCTGTCTATATTGACTACACAGTGTCCAGAAAATGGTGGGAATTTTTATGGGGTATTAGTAACTAAACGGCGTTGGTGAATGTCCAGCAGACCAGAGGCTCACTCATCTTGTAGTTGTAGCTCTGGTGCTGAAATCAGGTGGTCCCACCTCTCCGTGCTGGCGGGCAATAATGGTGGTCTCTGTCACAAGTACTGCACAGATACACTCGAGTAAAGTCACCAACTGAATAGACACTGCTTTGTTGACAACAGAAACTCACAGCTCTGCAATCAAAGTATGGGCCATGTGTCAAAATCTATTCTCTACCCACGTCTGGACACAACACTGACACAACAACCACATCATACAGACAGGTCAGATCTCTCTGACCAAACAGCACATTTACCATGGTGGTTTTACATCAGATAGATCCTCCCAGACTATAGATTCTGAAAAATATTTATTAGTTTTCTGCCCTAAAAGAGGATAGGTAATATGTTTCATTATTCTCAACACTTGATCTGTCTTGCCTAATCCTTGCTGGAGTTTATGTACATTGTTGGTCCCTAGACCCTGACTAGGGCGGGGGGTCTAGAGCAAATCCCTACTTGTTTGTAAGGCTAGATTTCGATATGGCAGTATCAAATCACTCGAACATGAAACAATATTCAAAATATATAAGGAAATAATTTCAATCTTACCAGATTATGAATAAATAACACAGAATTGCTAGCAAAACTCAGCTGAGCTGCTGGCTATAGTATGGCGTCCCTAAATTTATTTCACTTTCTTTCATATGGAAATCACCACACTTTAAAATCTGTGTCTATCACTGAACAACTATTGAAGAATGGCCCCACTTTCGCGTCTGAGCGCTAATGATATGATTGTCTGTGGCCAATCACTGCCTAGGTTTATTTTAATTTCAAATTTCCTACCATACAGTCATTTCAGTCATGCTTCAGTCAAGTATGGATGGTTATCTGTTAGTCTGTCCGTCTCTACTTGTGTTTCTACAAAATGTACTTGATTTTTGAACCAACCTTTCTCTCCCCTCCAAAATTTTGTCGTTAAAAGTTATATTTAGACACAGCTACCACCCAAAAACCCTCTCTTCCATACTACGTAGATTTGAACACCTGCGTCTCGAGGTCGTGTTTTTTTGTGCAATTAGCGACACTTTTAGATTCAATACAGTCTGTCGATGATGTGAACAACACTGTCTTTTGTCATTATCTTCAATATTATCTATCCGTCTGTAAAATTAAGAACATATTAGTTCACTGCTCAGAATAGGCCATCCGGCCAGCTAATTTTTATATTCCTAACATTAATATTAAGAAAAAAGTACTTTTTAATTTTTGTAATATTCCTAACATCTGCGTTTAGCCGCTGAATTCAAATCAAGGGCTTGGTATCGCAAAAGCGTCCAATAAATGACTGTGGCGTAACATATCTATGGTCCCTTCTGTCGAGTTGCTTACTTTTTATGTCAACTTGGGAAACGTGACTTTTCTCCGTTCCCCCCCCCCAATTGCGTCTCCTTAGCCTTTCTAGTCTCACGCAATCTTTCCAGTCATATTTTTTTCCTTTTTGATCCGCCGTTCCCCTCCTGTCTAGCGAGTCAATTTTTATGGAGGATGATGACCCGCGGTCTAGGCGATCATGTACTATTCGCAGCCTACGCATTATGTTTTTATCCTTAAATGTTATCTTTGGAGGTATTTTACCGTTGTATCTCTGTCAATTTCACTACACATCTCCCCACTTGAAAACATGCCTATGGCAAGTTCCAAAACCAGCGATACACATAGGTAAAATTACTCCTCACGTCTGCCACTACTCTAATTTTGATCACAGGGGTGCCGACTGAGGAAATCTGCACCGACATTCAATTTGCCTGGGATATATTGGATACTAAACTGATAAGGTTGAAGCAATAAAGACCACCTCAGCAATCTTGCGTTTTCATGCTTAGCCTGAGACAAGAACACGAGAGGCTGATGGTCCGTCTCCACCACAAAAGTCCTACCATACAGATAGATTTGAAACTTCTTTATTGCCCAGATTAATGCTAAACATTCTTTTTCGCTTGTGGAGTATCCTTGTTCCGCCTTATTCAATTTGCGGCTTGCATAAGCGACTGGTTTCAGTTCCCCATCAGGTGAAGATGATCTTTGCAACAAAGCCCCTCCGAGTCCTACATTACTTGCATCGGTTCTTAAGACAAAGTCCTGTGTCAAATCAGGCAGTTTGAGAATAGGCTTGCTAGTGAGTTTTTCCTTTAACTCTTGGAACGCTAGTTCACATTGTGCAGTCCAAATAATTTTATCTGGAAGTCCCTTGCGAGTCAGATCAGTCAGAGGAGCACAAATAGCGTTAAAATTTTTGATGTATTTCTGATAAAATCCGCATAACGACACAAATGATCGCACGTCCTTTTTTGTTTGCGGCCTAGGTGCTCTCTGCAGTTTTTCCAAGTTCTTAGGATCAGGGGTCATATTACCCTGATATACAGTGTGTCCCAAGAATTCCAACTCTTTGCATCCAATACAACATTTTGTTGGCCTAGCAGTTAAGTTCGCCTCCCGAAGTCTATCAAACAACATCTCCAGAGCTTCAATGTGTTCTTCAAATGTCTCTGTGGCGACGAGAATATCATCCATGAAATTCGTGATACATGGGTTATTCAGGGGATCCAACAATTTTCGCATCATCCTTGAAAACACACTCGGAGCATTTTTCAGTCCGAATGGTAGCATATTGAATTCATAATGTCCATCCGAAGTGCTAAAAGCCAAATAAGGTCTCACTTCAGGCTTCACTGGGATCTGGTAATAGCCTTTACTAAGATCCACCTTTGAAAAGTATTTTGCCTTGTTCAGTCTGGCAAATAACTGTTTTGTGTCTGGTAATGGATCCACTTGTCCTTCTGTGACAGCATTCAGTTTCCTGTAATCTATGCACAGTCTGTGTTCCCCAGACGGTTTTCTCAACAAAACGACACTAGAACTAAAAGATGATTCACTGTGCGAAATAATCCCCTCCTTCAACAAATACTCTATTTCTTCCTTCAATGCCTTCTCCTTCGCGAACGGAATAGAATAGGCTCTCATACAGATTGGGTTTGAGTCTACCAGTTTCATGTCATACTGTAGCAAATTTGTATGGCCTGGTTTATCTGTTAATACATCTGTATGTTCCTCCAGAACCTGTTGAACTCTCTCCCTCTGGTTTTTAGTCAGGTGCTTACTGACTTTTACCTGTGCTGCTGTTTCACAAGGATGTAATGGGTATTCATGTGAGGTGAGTGGTTCTTTTTGCATCTGGGTTGCAATAGCCAAGGTCAATAAGGGGGTGCTTTCCTGGAGTGGTCTGTCCAGATACTTCTTTAACAGGTTTACATGATAAACTTTTTCCTTCCCCTTTTTGTCAATTTTATAGTTTGTTCTAGACACCTTCTCTAGAACCGTATATGGACCTTGCCAACCAATTTGTAATTTATTCTGGCTTCCGGGTAGTAGAAGCAGCACCTTCTCTCCGACTGCCAGTTCCCTGTCCTTTGCCTTCCTATTAAAATATGCTGCATGTTTCTTCCTGGCTTGTTTCAAATTATCATTTGCCAGTTTCCATCCAGCTTTCAAACGAGTGGTCAGTTCGTTCACATATTGATACGATGAGGTAACAGTCTCTTCCGCCTTCTCATCTGTCCAGGTCCTTAATAAAGCTTCTAATGGACCTTTTATTGGCCTCCCAAATAGCAGAGTTGCGGGAGCCATCCCGGTTGAACTATGTGGTACCTCCCGGTACGCAAACAATGCGGCGGGCAGGAATTGATCCCACAGATCTGGTTTTTCGTGTGCCAGCTTTCTCAGGATAGAAATGAGAGTCCCGTTGAACCTCTCTACCTGGCCGTTCCCTTGTGGATGGTACGGACTACAATGAAAGTGCCTGGCTTGAAATAGCTTAAAAACTTCTTCCGTTAGTTTCCCCTTGAACTGAGAACCATTATCCGTCAAGATTTGATGCGGGAATCCTAATCGGGTAAATATTGTAAGTAGTGCCTCTGCTACATGTTTTGAATCAATTGATGGCAGGGCTACCGCCTCTCCCCACATAGAACAAGTGTCCACCAGAGTAAGGATGTAACTGTTCCTCCTCTTGGTCCGAGTGAGAGGTCCTACAATATCCACTGCAACCCTCTCAAAAGGTGTTCCCACTATGGGCATTTCCCCTAGAGTTGCAGGAGCAGTCCAGTGCTTTGGAGCTACCCTTTGACATTCTGGGCAGGATTTGACATATCTTTTTATATCCTCCGTTATCCCTGGCCAGAAGTAATGACAAGCTATACGCTGTCCTGTGGCGCTGATCCCCATGTGACCACTGAAGGGAATCGCATGCCCGAGTTCCATCACTTTATCTCTATATGAAGTGGGAAGAACCAGCTGGTTGTGACCATTTGTTCCAGTTCCGGCCTTCCTGTATAAGAGTTTGTTCTTCATGAAATATTCCCCCTTGCTCGGAGGTGTGTGGCATTTGGGCAATTTTTTAAAACAGGGCTTGAGTGTCCTATCCTCAGCCTGCGCCTTCCTCATCTCCTCTGGATGAGCATTTATAGGTTCACCTTCTTCCTCCTTCTTCTGTGACCTGGTCTGCACTGTCGCCATGATCACAGGTTTCTCGGGATTCCCCAAGAAGACGTATCTACACCCCAATATCAGAGGGTAGATTGGTTCATCTATCACTGCTGCTCTGATTTCTCCTTCCACATAGCGAGTTTTCACCGTTATCCTTGCGATGGGAAGTGTCATGAGTGGTATGTCCTTAGTCGCCCCTTGTATTTCCACTGTTTCTGTGGTATACTGACTTGGGTCCACTAGGCTAGACTTCACAACTGAATCATAATCCAAACCTGTATCATAAAGGCACCTTATGGTGACCCCATTACAAATAACATCCTCACAAACTGGGGGGTGATAAGGTTCCTGTTGTCCCTTAGGATTAACCTTTAATCTTTGCGTCCCCGACTTCATTGCAGCAATGTTTGAAGGTTTCCTTCTACAAAATTCGGTGTTATGGTTATCCTTCTTGCACCATTTACACCATCTTTTTCCTTGGTTCAACGGTTTTCTTTCATTGAACTTTTGGTCATTGAACTGTGAGTTTCTGTCGCGATAGTCATTTCTTGGCCGCTCAAAGTTTGTCCTACCTTTATTTCCCTGCTCTCTATTATCAAATTTATTAAATTGCTGTGGAGCTTTAAAATTGTCTATGTGCTTCTTTTTAGCACCACTTACCTCTGCCTGGGCTGCCTGATACCTCTCAGCAACATTTAAAATTTCCCCCAACTTCTCTGCACCTTGTTCCATGAGAAATTTTCTCATGTCTGGAGCCATGGACTCTCTCAATTGCTCAATCATGATCATTTCTTTAAGATCTTGGGTCTTCCCCAGAGCCGTCCATTTCTCCAAATAGGTTTCTAGTCTAGCAGAGAATTGGTGGTATGTCTCCCCAGACAACAGTTTGGCATTTCTAAATTTCTTACGATAAAATTCACCATTCTTCTCGTACCTTAATAACAAAGCCTGCTTTAACATGTCATAATTGTCTTGGTCTTCCCTGTTCATTTTGGCAAATACTTCATAAGAAGTACCTCTCAATCCCTGTGATAGCTTTAAACTCCACCTCTCTCTCTCTAACCCATATGTAGTAGCTAATAACTCAAAACGTCCTAGGTACCCCTCTATGTCATCGTCTTTTTCAACAAAATGGTCTAAATGAAACCCCATAGCTGAGTTTGAGGCTCCCAGACTGGGCGTAGCATCTGAGGCAAAAGGGCTGGCACCATTTTCAGGAGCCGGGCCTTGTAATTCCAGCTCCCTTAGTCGTAATTCGTGCTCCCTTTGCAACCTTCTATCTTCTGCCTCCCTTTCGGCAGTAAACCTTTTTTCTTCTGCCTCCCTTTCGGCCTTTTTATCTTCTGCCTCCCTTTCGGCCTTTTTATCTTCTGCCTCCCTTTGCTGTCGTTTTTCTTCTGCCTCAATCTGCAGCCTCTTAATTTCTCTATCAGCCTCAATTTGTAACCTCTTCTCTTCAGCTACCTTTCTATCTTCCCTTTCAATATATTTATCACATTCAGCCGTTACGTATTGAATTAAAATTTGACCATCCATTCCCATCTCCTTCGCGGTGAGCACAGCAGCTGATCTAAATTTTGCCAGCTCCGCCATACTTTTTAGACAATATAATAATATACAAGCTAAATCTCTAACCAGTAAATACACTAAGTACTTCTTATGACTATAGTCTAACTAATTCTAACTAACCAGTTAACTAATTAATTATTACTGGCTGTGAAGATTCACCAACTTTTATCTGCAGGGACACTTTTAATTTTAAAGGGAATTTTACAATTTATTTCCCTACTTTTATTTCTCCCACCAGGAGATCCTAATATTACTGTTGGGCTAATTATCCCTGGACAAGACCCCAATTTATGTAGTGGTGTTTGATGGTATTGTATGATGGTGATATTACTAAATGTAATTGTATGAGGCCAGCTGTGAAGGCTCCTGAGATAAAATGTAGTTGTGAATTGTCAGAAGGCCTTTCTTGCTACCACTACGACCTCACACTTAATTTTTTTTTAATGAATGTGGCTACGTAAAGTGTCTAGGGTTATGATATGTAGTGTGGTGTAATAGGTTATAGATATACCCACAGATATTTAACAAGACTAATAATATTAATAAATGTTAAAATACACTGAACTAACTCACGTGTGTAAAATTTTTTGATAGAATTATATTACATTTATTTTGTTCTGGATCAATTTTTTAGGTTGACCAGAACTTAAAAGGATTTAGAGATTATGAAAGAAATGCATGGAATATTATATCATAAATGCAATAGTGTACATATATATGTACTATACTAGTTAGTTTTATTAAAATGTTCTAGTAGTCATCTACTTGGGAGGATAGTTAATGTTTGTGCTGTTGGGGTGGCCTCATCACACCTGTCTATATTGACTACACAGTGTCCAGAAAATGGTGGGAATTTTTATGGGGTATTAGTAACTAAAGCGTTGGTGAATGTCCAGCAGACCAGAGGCTCACTCATCTTGTAGTTGTAGCTCTGGTGCTGAAATCAGGTGGTCCCACCTCTCCGTGCTGGCGGGCAATAATGGTGGTCTCTGTCACAAGTACTGCACAGATACACTCGAGTAAAGTCACCAACTGAATAGACACTGCTTTGTTGACAACAGAAACTCACAGCTCTGCAATCAAAGTATGGGCCATGTGTCAAAATCTATTCTCTACCCACGTCTGGACACAACACTGACACAACAACCACATCATACAGACAGGTCAGATCTCTCTGACCAAACAGCACATTTACCATGGTGGTTTTACATCAGATAGATCCTCCCAGACCATAGATTCTGAAAAATATTTATTAGTTTTCTGCCCTAAAAGAGGATAGGTAATATGTTTCATTATTCTCAACACTTGATCTGTCTTGCCTAATCCTTGCTGGAGTTTATGTACATTGTTGGTCCCTAGACCCTGACTAGGGCGGGGGGTCTAGAGCAAATCCCTACTTGTTTGTAAGGCTAGATTTCGATATGGCAGTATCAAATCACTCGAACATGAAACAATATTCAAAATATATAAGGAAATAATTTCAATCTTACCAGATTATGAATAAATAACACAGAATTGCTAGCAAAACTCAGCTGAGCTGCTGGCTATAGTATGGCGTCCCTAAATTTATTACACTTTCTTTCATATGGAAATCACCACACTTTAAAATCTGTGTCTATCACTGAACAACTATTGAAGAATGGCCCCACTTTCGCGTCTGAGCGCTAATGATATGATTGTCTGTGGCCAATCACTGCCTAGGTTTATTTTAATTTCAAATTTCCTACACTAAAGTCATTTCAGTCATGCTTCAGTCAAGTATGGATGGTTATCTGTTAGTCTGTCCGTCTCTACTTGTGTTTCTACAAAATGTACTTGATTTTTGAACCAACCTTTCTCTCCCCTCCAAAATTTTGTCGTTAAAAGTTATATTTAGACACAGCTACCAACAAAAAAACCCTCCCCTCCATACTAAGTAAATTTGAACACCTGCGTCTCGAGGTCGTGTTTTTTTGTGCAATTAGCGACACTTTTAGCTTCAATACAGTCTGTCGATGATGTGAACAACACTGTCTTTTGTCATTATCTTCAATATTATCTATCCGTCTGTAAAATTAAGAACATATTAGTTCACTGCTCAGAATAGGCCATCCGGCCAGCTAATTTTTATATTCCTAACATTAATATTAAGAAAAAAGTACTTTTTAATTTTTGTAATATTCCTAACATCTGCGTTTAGCCGCTGAATTCAAATCAAGGGCTTGGTATCGCGCAAAAGCGTCCAATAAATGACTGTGGCGTAACATATCTATGGTCCCTTCTGTCGAGTTGCTTACTTTTTATGTCAACTTGGGAAACGTGACTTTTCTCCGTTTCCACCCCCCCCCCCCCTAGTTTCTAGTTTCACGCAATCTTTCCAGTCATATTTTTCCTTTTTGATCCTCCGTTCCCCTCCTGTCTAGCAAGTCAATTATTATGGAGGATGATGACCCGCGGTCTAGGCGATCATGTACTATTCGCAGCCTACGCAGTATGTTTTTATCCTTAAATGTTATCTTTGGAGATATTTTACCGTTGTATCTCTGTCCAATTCACTACAATCTGTATGCTATTTCATCTCATCAGTGAATCTAATCTATTACTGGTGTTTTTAATTCATATGGCTGCATTGCAGCTTTATAGCTATTATTGCTACTTTTTTATTTTATTTACTGCAGTACATATAATAACACACTTTTATAGTAACAGAATAGTACAAAAATATCACAGGTTTTTCCCTAAGAAGTATTATTATATGTAGTTTGAATATTGACAAAATGGGGCAGTTGCTGAAAATGCCAATGTTCACAACCTGAAGTTGGCAAATTTTTCTTCATTGTCCCAACTGCCTCAAGTCTTATTTTCTGTACACCCATTTATTCCGACTGTAAGTTTTGGCATTGTGGCATTCTCAGTAGATGGCAGCCAGTAGAGTGTGATTCATCAATGGCTGCATGACCAGTTGCCAGTGTTCTGTATGAGTTATGACAAACTTAAATGGGATCTGATTTAAGTAAAGGCTTTAGTACGTGGTAATTTTGTAATGAAAATACCCATATAACACTTCTGCTGTTGTAAAAATAGATTACTCTGATATTTCAGTTTCCCCACATTGGTGCAAATACTCACACCTACCCACTCACACACACAGAGCATACCACATATACCTGTATGTCAGATATTATATATCCCACATATGGCAGATATGTGATCAAAGAACTGACTATGATCCACAGATTTGGAGCCAAATCCAGAGTTGCTGATGCCAGAACCAAATCCTTACATTGGTAAGGCTGTGTCCGAATTGTTTTTTGTTTTTTTTTCATTTTATTTATTTGCTCTGAGATATTTCTAATTTAAAAATTTACCAGATTTCATTTAGCATTATTGTATTTTTTTTTTTTCTCAGCACATGCCTAAACCATCATAATCTAGTTGCTGCTAGGGTATTACAAGGGTTATCAAGAATACAGGGTGTCCATAAAAGATTGTACCCTTTTCAAAAGATTTATTTTCGGCCCCATGATGTGGTACGAGGATGCTTTCTATCACAAAAGTAAGATAATCTCTACAAGTTTTTAAGCATTATTAAAAGTGGTTGACCTGCTTCATCCTGGAAGCATAAAAGGAATATCCATCTTGTTTCAGCCCCATGCTGGCAGCAAGTTTGACATCTTCACATGTCAAATAATAACTGCTCCTGCAAGGCAGGATAGAGATGGAAATCCCTAAATCTGACTAAGATGATTTAGCATTTCCCAATGGAAATTTCACAGCAAGGCCAGGCATTATCACAGAGGAGAATCACACAGTCATGAACAAAGACATTTTTTTTTTAAAATGTCCCTTGCAGGTTTATCAGGGTGGTGCAGTAGCAATTAGTGTTAACTGTTTCCATGTTCTGAGAAGGAAGGGTAGTGAGTTTATTTGTTATAATGATGCTGGAAACTCATAAGCACTCACTTGCATGTCCTCAAATTTGAAGTGGTACATATGTAAGTTTGGTTTCCTTTCCACAGCAACAAATTTTAACATACTAAAAGTTATGAGGCCCACAAAGGTTAGCACTATTTGAATATTAACCTTTCTTCTTGCTTGTTTATTTTGTTTAGGTTTTGTTCTAAAATTATTTTCTGTTTATATTTATCCTAAGTTAAAAGTGCCCCTCATGATTTTTTACCTAATCTTCAATGGGTCATAAGATTTCTACACCATTAGCAAATATTATCATGTGCTGCAACATTGTACGATATGACAAACTCTTTTCTGTCAGATTTAAACACGATCACTATATAGAGCACAGGAGGAGATAATCATGCCATGTGATTAGATGCTTAACTCTTTGACTCCAGACCAACGCTCTGAGCGTTGCAAAATTCAACGCGCCGTGCCAGAGCAACGCTCACAGCGTGGTTTTTAGTTTATCATGAATAAACCCTAAAAATCGTCCGTTTTATGCAGTTCATATATTAAAACTCGTAGAATGACTTCCGCTACTATTTAAACAACTAATTTGACTGTAGTTAATAAGCACATGAGCGTGTTTTGACGTTATTATCAATTTTTGTGAAGATTAGCGTGTTTGCGTTTTTCGTTGTTATTGCTAGAGAAATATGTAATGCTTTATATTTACATTTTCTAAGTCTCCTAAGTTCCAAAGGTTGTTATTGCCGGGAGTTGTAGTGAGGATAAGCTCTCACTGCAGATGAAATACTTCTATGGCACGCGCCTCAAACAGCCTCTGACAACCAAGTCCAGCTCCCGGCCTTCACGTGCGGCTCAATTTGAGCCCGGCGGAACTGTTTCCACTGACGGGAGAAGGGGCAAAGGCGAGCGACTGGCGCCTTAAAACCAGCAGCTTCGGGCAGATAGGGCTCGTGATCCTTGGTTGGTAGCTTATCTAAGAGAAGGAACTCTGAATTCAAACCACCGCTGCCTTGCGGGAATATCCATTTATGGAATTGGCTTCGGGAGTAAACCCTGAGGATAAATCCGGAGTCGGAGTCCCTAAGGCAGTCTAATGTCGATTCGACATTATTCTGGCAACTCCTGCGACATGGCTGTTACCAAACTGTATTGGCTACTGCCGTTCCTTAGGATCAACCGGCTGTGTGGAGAGGGGGAACATGCTGCATGGGCAACAGCTTGATCTCCATATAACTGTGCCCAAGCTCGCGCCCTGGAGAGGACACTCCAGCTTCATCAGATGTGATGGCACCTGTCATTGAAGCTAAGCGCAGTGCTATGAATGAATACAAACGTTCACCGAGTGCCAGAACCCTACAGATCCTGAGGGCTACGAGAAGCAAAGTTCAACAAACTGCTCGACGCTGTGCAAATGACTACTGGCTCCAGCTCAGTGAGAGCATCCAGATCGCAGCGCAAACAGGCAACATTAGACAAATGTATGACGGTATAAAGAAAGCACTTGGCCCCCATAAAAGTAAGACGGCACCGCTAAAAACCATCAGCGGAGAGAAGCTAACCGATAAGGGTAAGCAGATGGAGAGGTGGGTCGAGCACTACTCTGAGCTTTACGCTAGAGACAATACCGTTACGCCTGCAGCCCTTGATGGTGTCAACAGTCTGCCAACTATGGAGGAGCTGGATGCCGAACCAACATTAGAGGAACTCAGCAAGGCCATTGATAGCTTGGCCTCTGGCAAAGCACCAGGCAGTGATGGGATTCCTCCTGATTTAATCAAATGCTGTAAGAGCACGCTATTACATCCCCTGCATAGGATGCTGTGCCAGTGCTGGGAAGAGACAACTATTCCTCAAGACATGCGAGATGCCAAGATTGTAACACTGTATAAAAATAAAGGAGACAGAAGTGATTGCAATAACTACAGAGGCATCTCTCTTCTTAGTATTGTTGGTAAGGTTTTTGCCAAAGTCATCTTAATGTGACTACACAAGTTAGCTGAGCGCATATATCCAGAGTCACAGTGTGGATTCCGAGCTGGCAGATCAACAACAGACATGATCTTCTCTCTCCGCCAGCTTCAGGAAAAATCAAGAGAGCAGAAAAGACCATTATATATCGCCTTTATAGACCTCACAAAAGCATTCGACCTGGTTAGTAGGGATGGACTCTTTAAAATCCTCCTGAAAATAGGCTGCCCTTCTAAAATGCTGGAAATGATAAAGTCATTCCATGACGGCATGAAGGGAACAGTCCAATATGCTGGAAGCACGTCACAGCCCTTTGATATACGAAGTGGTGTTAAACAAGGCTGTGTTCTGGCTCCGACCCTCTTCGGAATCTTCTTTGCCTTACTCTTGAAACATGCATTCAGAGATGCAACTGAAGGAATATGCCTTCACACTAGGTCAGATGGCCGTCTGTTTAATCTTTCAAGGCTGAAGGCAAAAACAAAAATCAGAAGGGTCACTATAAGAGACTTGTTGTTCGCTGATGATGCTGCAGTCGTCACTCAAAGCCAACAGGAGCTTCAGAGCTTGATGAATCGCTTCACTAAAGCATGCAAGGACTTTGGCCTCACAATAAGTCTAAAGAAAACGAATGTGCTGAGTCAGGATGTGGGTGCTGCACCAGTTATCACTATCGATAACTATGAATTGGCAGTGGTGCACCACTTCACATACCTAGGGTCTACCATCAATGACAAACTCTCACTGGATACAGAAATCGACAGCCGCATTGGCAAAGCTGCAGCTACCTTTGCCCGCCTCACATCGCGTGATTGGGGAAACTCTAAACTCACAATGAAGACCAAAGCTGCGGTATATAATGCCTGCGTCACCAGCACACTCCTGTATGGCAGCGAGACCTGGACGACCTATGCTAAGCAGGAAAGAAGGCTCAATACCTTCCATTTGCGGTGTCTACGCCACATCCTCGGCATCTCTTGGAAAGATAAAGTGACAAATGTCGAGGTGTTGTCACGTGCTGGCCTTCAAAGTATGTATACGCTTCTTAGACAGCGCAGACTTCGCTGGCTTGGCCATGTTTGCCGCATGGAAGATGGTCGCATCCCAAAAGATATCTTCTACGGACAATTAGCAGATGGCAAGAGAACCGTTGGACGACCACAGCTGAGGTTCAAAGATGTGTGCAAGAGAGATATGAGGGCACTGGACATGGATCCAGCAACATGGGAGGATGAAGCTGCCGATCGCACTGAGTGACGATGCTATTTACGGCGCCACCTCAGATTGGGCGAAGAGAGGCTCACACAAGAAGCAGAGGTGAGGAGAAAACGTCGAAAGGAGCACCAGGAAAATAAGCAGCTGAGGGCTGTCACCTCAGGGGCGCATTCCCATAGTCAGTTATGACTGAAGGGGCTATTATTATTATTATTATAAGTCTCCTAAGCAAATAACTGTGTCAAACTACTTTGAAACATTGCTGACATTGATGATGATTGTTTGGTAGTCACAGTTTGTTGTCAAAATACGGAATCTGTGCAGAAAAGCTAGACATACTAGATTTAGTTGATGAGTGGGCGTAGTCATATTCTGGCCGATCAAAAAGCAACAAAACTAGACCTACCATAACATCTAATCACTTAGTTCTTGGTAGAAGATGAAGCTAGGGATACTATTAAAACATTAAACAAGAGTAAAAAAGTTTTTATATGACGTTATTCTTCTTTATTTGTTTGAAAATTACGTAATGCACGATTGCATAATTTATTTTTTTCTTACAAAGGACCACAGAAAAACTGGTGTGAATAACATTAAATGCACTAATTGCGGCCATAAGCACGTTTTTTTTACTTTGTATATGGATTAACTTGACATTTGAAGACTAAAAAGAAAGTTTTATTGTCTGCAACAGTAATTTGTCTTTGGTAAGATCGTATTCTACAGTCAACTTTTTAGCGTTTTTCAATTTTACATGCAAAATGTTTTAAGTATACCGAACATACTTGTGGTAATACTACCAAAGACATTATATATTACAATTCTCTATCAATTTCCCTACAGTTTGGTATATAATAAGTACATGTTCAAAGGAAAATTCACAAATAAAATTAGACTGAAAGATGAACACTTCACTCTATAAAATTATGCCCACAAAAAAGTCTGGCACAGCGTGCAAAATAACTCTGGAATGAAAGAGTTAAGAAAAACTCATAAAAGATACAGTGAGAAATAAAAAAACTAAGAAGCTAGATGGTACAGCACTGAATTAACTATTCAGAGGGAGAAAAAATGTAATGGTTAAAACACCACATTAAAATAAGCTACCATTACAACCCTTCATCAGCAGAAGATCTAGCTTAGGCCAAGGAACTGCCTGAAAGAAAGGTTCATGACATTAAAAAAAAAACATTAGCCAATGCAACACACCTTACACAAGAACTAAAAAAAACACTGCATCTTGCCATGATAGCCCTGTTGTTGACAAAGTAACACAAGATGTTAATGTAAACCAGGAGAAAATATGTAAATAAAGTGTGTCAGTCTTGAAGCCATGTGAACAGGGTATACTTGGATTGGTCACATGCTGTGCATGAAAATAGATGACCAAGACCAGAACTTGACTAAACTCCACATGGAGCATAAAGAGAAAAAGTAGAGACAGGGGTGTCAGAACTCTAAAGCAATAGAAAGACAAAATGAGAGATAAAAAGAAAAGCACCGAATTAGATTGGATGCATTTTTTTGTTTCTACCTAATGCATCTCTGAGGAGTGATGAAGATGAGGGTGATAACAGAATGAAAGGAAGATGTGTACACAGGTTAAAGCACATAAGCAAAAACTTCAGTTTTTACAGATAAGCTGAGAGGTAAATAAAACTGCCAATACAAAAGGACTTCCAAAAAAGGACTGACAGTTTGTCAGGACTAGACCACACAAGGAATGCCGATTTACAGTGCCTTCTGTAATGGAACAGGATAGTGGGAAACAAGGAAGACCATGGGGGGAAAAAGTGGATCATTGGAATGGAAGTGATTTAACTACCACATGGATAAGGGAGAGATACTAAGGACTATTAATGATCGCCTGCTAGATAATGACACTGCAATGGATGAATCAACAAGGCTGAGGCTGTTGGAGTTTAGCATCAAACAATGGACTAGCGGAAATGGACGTCAGAGAGGATGCATCCGTCATAAGTATAACCAATGTGCTACAGGTACAATTAGCATTCCATACTCTTTGACATTTGCTGAGAGAGACTGAGCACCTATGGGTTTGCCTGGAATGCACTGAGGTTGATTCTGATAACTACCACAGAAACCTCTCAAAAAGCATGCAAATGAATCTTCCAGGGATAACTGAGGATAACAGTGGAAAGAAAGGTACAGGAAAATTAATTTAACTAGTATTGTGTGTTTGTTGGCACTGGCATATTCCTCAGTACCTTGTTAGTAGTAATTTTGTAGAGTTTATTCATGATGAATAGTTTAACCAGCAGTGGAATAAAGGTCTTCAAGTGTGACATAAGTGAAAGAAATGAAAATTGATTGGTCACATGTTGCTGATGAAAATAAATATACAACCAAAACAAGCAGTGGATCTGTCCCTGTTGGTGATAGATAAAAAGCAGAAGCAGACATTTAAAAATGAAAGTAAGAACAAGGCCCAGACCAGATCATTTAATCATGTTTTTTTAATCTACCTTTTACATCTCTAGACATGACAAAGACTGAAGTGTAATTAACAGTTACTCTTCGTACCAGTTGTATTACCAAATGTTGTTGTTGGTGTTTATTTCCTTGATGCTATCATGTTATAAAATAAGAAATGAATTGCTGTTGTCAGGATTAATTTGCTACATGTCTGAGAATGCATTTTTCACTGCCACCCATCCTGGTTTATTAAATTTTCCAAAATATAATTTCGCCCCCTTTTACTTATCACAAGTATGAGACCATTTATCTGACATGCTTGGGAGGTCTGAAGGTTGCCAGAAAGATTTTGTTTTTTGGAATTCGGATTGCCAAGCTTAAATTGTATCCCCACAGAAGAAAAACACACACACATACTCTCATTCACTAACACATACACACACACACACACCATACCATGAAAAAAAGAGAAGAAATATAAGAAAGAAAAATATTTATTGAGCTATATTGATTCACATCACTTAGGTGGCACCAACATCAGAGGAAATATCTTGAAGTTTGGGGAAGATATAGTTAATAGGTTAGACATACTAAAAGTTGAAGGCTAGGTTTCAGCCGTAGATGCTGTCCATGTACCTCCTGAGGTTTGATTGAAAGCCATTTTCTAAAGCACCTTGTAAACAAGTTGTTTTATATATTTTGGTCTTTCTTTTATAAGCAATCATTAAATTTTATGTAGAGACATTATGTGATACACTGTAGCAAAACTTCTGTGTCTCATTCCTTGAATCAGCTCTTCTGTATTGCTTATCATCTTTTAACTCTTTCAGTCCCAAGCAAAAACGTGGGTTTGGCCCATACAAAAATTCTACTCCCATATAGCTACAAGGCGAACAATACTCAACGCCTTACTCCACCGTAGCTCCAAAGGCGGGACCAACTCGTCGCCTTAATATGTTCTCCACGAACATTAACCAAAGTTCCTCCAAAACACTTAGGCAAGAAGACATCACCTATACTACAATATGTCAGACATAATCACTATTTTCATAATCACTATATAATATCACAAATGTCACATAATACGAGCACTCAGCTCGACCACAATTCACAGCCTCAAGCACACAGCTCGGCCATCAAGCACAGACTCTCTCTAGTCACATTCGGGTACTCTCACAGCCACCCAGACTAGTTCACCAAACACGCTTTCTCCATGCGCACGCTCCAAGTCACAACATACTGACATGAAGTCAGACCCAAACTCAATCGCTGAGTGAAACTTAAATATTAATAACCTCAGTGACCCTTACTTCGACTCACTCCATCATCCACTTCAGAAATATGACTTAACAGCTTACACCGACCCCCGGGGGGAAAAAAATGATATCATCATTTTTTTTTGAAAATTATATCAGACAAAAATGTGAGGCCGGCGAAATTCCAACATCTACAACAGAGAATTATACTATGTTAAGTCAAATTTTTGTGACTGGATTATTTACACCAAACTACAATGGGTAAGACAGTCTAACCCATACCACAGTTCTCTATAATGCTTCCTACTCACATGAAGCAAATGCTTATAATAATAATAATGTCCTAACCTTTCACCAAAATGAAACAAATGATATAGTTGTATGCAATTACATAAGTCTTGAAAAAATCTTGCACAACTATCAGTTATTTATCCTCATCAAAATACATCACAGACGAAAATCATCGACAATTTCTTATGACATCTGTTACAAAAATGTTCTACATCTTATTGTGAAAAATGTTGCCTAATACACAGCAGTGCCCTTGGTACACTACAAGAATTAAAATTTAAACAACAAACCATGATGCTTTATCACACTGCATCATTATGTCGTATAATAACCACCAAAAAACGTATAACAACCCAAGTTGTCATATTTGTAATGTACGTCCTATAACATTTAACGCAATCCATTATTCAATGAATAATCCACAATTTTTAACAAGATTTCAGTGAATGGTGTAATTTACTCACTATTCAACACCAAAGCTTTTACTTCTTCCTAATCCATTCTTAAAAGATCTAATTTCCTTCACTACGATCAGTTTAATTCACCAAGATAAATCTAATAATTCTTCTCATATTCCTTAAGTTCTCCAATCCAAAATTTTGCTTGGTCAAAATTGTATCTGTGAAGTTCTAGCAGATACTGATAACTCTTGCTCCACTGCTTCCTAAATTTCTACCATTATGCTCATCTCTAGCATGAGTATTCCCGCTTCTTGATTCTATTTGGAAAACAAAGTTGATACCCACATTCTTATAACTCATTGTAATCCTTTCAGACAGAGGCATATCCCAATAGTCTCATACATTACAATTTCAACACATGCTATACCAATTGTTATCACTAAGAGCACTGATTTAATCAAATAGGTCATGCATTAAGCCATGACTGCATAAGTGTTGATATCTACAACTAATTACCATGAGACACATTTTTTTTTTTTTTAGCACACTGCTGATGCCCTACCCTCAACAACTATAACAATGTGCAATGTATGTAGTCAAATATCATGATCACAATAAATTAAACCGTCAACATTTCAAAATTTAAGTATGCAATATCATCTGAACTATATAACTAAGTACATCAGCAAAAAAAAAAAAATATTTCTCTCTGGCATCTGGTATTCTGTAAAGATCATCAAGGTATGAGATAACTTCTTAAAACCATTTATTCTGTAGACCCTCTCAGCAACTTGATGTCCAATCACCATGTCAAGACACTGTCAGTGGTGCCAAAATGAGATTTCAGTAGTGCCAATACAAGGTCGATCTATGCTAGCGGATACATAAATTCTGGAAATAAAATAATGATCCAGATTAGGAAAGCAAATTTGGCCAATTTCCAAAATGCATTATTTCCTTTCATGCAACATTATACTCAATTGTCCATACCACTCAAACATTCTCTTCCGTGGTAAACATATATAAATAATGGACAGGGACATAAGCTCAGAGATAAATTTAACATAGCATGATCTTAAACCCACTTATTGTGTCTTGACTACCAGGGTAATAAATTTCCAATTCCTATAATCAGTCACCAATTGCACTGTCTTCCCATCAGCTCTCAACTATCTTACACATAACGTGTGACACACCATCTAACACATCTCTTGCCAGCACTCAAGCAATTTCACTATCACCACAAAGATCACAACAGTATCTCTAGATAGCATAGTATCTTCAATAATGCGAAGAGATCATCTATGTTCCACTTATCTGGTGGTAACGTTTTGATGGCATTAAACATCAACTTCAGTGGCTCTTTACTTTTTTCTGCACATTTGCCTTTGAAATTATAAGACAGTAATAATTCTAATTGGGCTGTAATTCCAGCACCTTCTCCCTTGAGACCATCTATTACTGTCTTCCAAACCTCTTTCTTAGCAGTTTCAGTAGCTTCCGTTACTGCTACTTTGGCTACAGATGCAGTATGCTCTATCCCCATACTGGCCACCACAATGTTAAAGGCACCTCATCAATGTTAGTTAAAGGGTCATCCTATCCATCAATCTTGTTGCGGTGTATTTTATTTGGGTCAGGTCACCAAAGGTTGGGGCGCCGACAAGGTGCAATGTTGACATTAACTCAAACGCCATACAGACTGTCAAATGTGTTTTTATTGTTGTTGTTTGGAAATAAATTTTTGAAATGTTAATATAACTTTGTTGTTGTATATGAAACTGAAGGTAAATGGATGTACTTTACTTTTGTGCTACAAGTAGAAAAGCATTCATTGAAGAATTATTAGCTGTCCAAGGTAAAATGGAGGCTGAAAGAATATGCCTGTAAAAAATTAGTCAAAAGTATTCAATCAAATTCTTCTAGAATTGTTCCCCAGGAGAATATCCAAGGGTAAAGTTTCAAAATGTCACAAACAGAAGTATTCTAACAAAGTACAATCAATTTTTAGTCAGTAAACACTCAGGAAATTGTTAATTTCACAGATTATAACAACAGGTCACATGGTTGTAAAAAAGAGGAAATTATATATTCTTACCTTGCTGAGCTGCTCCTCTTCTCAAGATGATGTGTAAATCCATAGGAAATCACATAATGTCACTCACAAATATATTTACACTAGGCCTATGTATAAACATTACTTTATCATGACATATTATATGAACTTATTACAGTCTGATTACATGCTCCTGTATCCATAACTTCATTATCGACATCAGACCTTCCATCATCATCCTCGGTTTCTGAGGACTCAATATTAGGCTTCTGCTTCGCTATCCTGTGGATAAGTACTACATTCTGAATTATTATCACTATCTAGAATTTCTCAAATAACTTTCTAGCTTGCTCTGAAGTTAATTCAGAGGTTTACCAGAAGCAGTGGGTGTGGCCATTTGATCTTATAAAATATGTGCTTTAAAAATCTTAAATTAATATCACACCACAAAAACACGTTCTCTGTTAAACACACGAGGTATTTACTATAAAGGACTTCCTGTTCGAAATGACGTTTTGGGTTGTTACAATTTGAAAGGAACAAAAGATACCAAATACGATATAACATTGATCGGGTCAAACAGGTCGAACCGGAAAACCAATATAACGTTTATCGTGACTTAAAGAGTTAATAATGATTTTCTTTACTCATTATTATCACCATTGTCATTATCACTCTCACTATATTAATTTAGTTCATTACCACATCACAGATTTCACTATATGTTAGCGGTAGGTTGGAAAACAGCCGCTCATCAATGTTGCCACCATAAACAAAGCAGAAGGAAGAGAAATTACTTGACATATATTTTAAATATTACACTTTGTGGATTTTTGGTTCAGGGAACGTCCTCAATATTGGGTAGCTGGATAAATGGTCCCATACCTTTATCAATTTCATAGCTTCAGGCATAGGAAAGGTGGACAGAATTTATCATTTTTATTGTTATAGTTGATCACAAGTGATATCATTGCACTCGTAGATGCTTGGTCTCCTTCAATAAATGTCAAAGGATATGAATGCTAACTGTTCCTGTTGTGCACTGGTTGTATACATGCCAGATGCATCCTCTCTTATGGTCTTCTATGCTAGTCTAACGTTTGGTGCAAAAATCCAGAAGTCTTAGCCTTGTTGATTCATCAATTGCAGTGTTATTCTCTAATAGGTGATCGTTAATTAACCTTAGTATCTCTCCCTTATCCATTTACAGTGTCCCCACAATGGGTGCTCTAAAAGTTAATCTGTCTGCTTTCTCATTGCTGCATGACCAGGACAGTAGATCCACACCATTTCCTGACTATTCAAGGCTTCAGTGGATGTTTTCCATCCATGTTGTAGCCACACATTTTGGATCTTCTGAAGCATGGACTGAGTCTTGACACAATCACTGCACTGGTTAAGTCATTATAACCCACAAGCCGTATGGTGCGCCAGGGTGCCCAACAGATCTACCCATGGGCTGTATGGGGCGCCCTCTTGATATGAGTCCAAATTTGAACCAAAAAAATTACAAAATGATTGGCCATAATGGTGTCATACCATAAGCTAGTTTAAATTATGTTAACACTTCCTGTGGACCATGTGTTTTACATTGTTCAAGTAAGAAGTGTTCTGCTGCTTGATGTTCGCATATTTTTTATCTTACTTACTTAGTCGTTCCCCTTCTACCATGAGGTGTAGAGGTTTGGAAGAGATAGCGCCAGACTATCCTATCGGCTGTCTTCCTCCTGGCCTGGTTCCATTCTAGTCCTCGGTCCTTCATAGATTGTCTAATGCTGTCCTCCCAGCGGACTCTGGGTCATCCTGGGGGTCTGGATCACTGGCTCTTTGTCTTCCATGCTTGTCATGGTAGCCGATCTTCTCCCATTCTGCAAACATGGCCAAACCATCTTAGTTGGGACTGTTCTACTTGGGTCTGCAGGGGATGGGATTTTAGGCCTTGACGTATCGTCTGGTTGCGGACCATGTCTCTTCTTGTTACTTCAACCACCTTCCTCAGAGACCTCATTTCTGATGTTTGGATCTGGCTTTTGTGGGTTGTAGTCATTGCCCATGACTCGCATCCATATGTCAAGACTGGGATGTAGGTGGAGCGATATACAGCCATCTTTGTTTTCTTACCAACCTCTCTCTTGCTGAGGAATCCTCGATTTATGGCCTAAAAAAGTCTCCTAGCTGCTGCTTTTTGAGTGGCCAACTCTTCTTTGATGCCTCCCTTTCAGTCAATAATAGCTCAGAGGTATTTAAAGTGGTCGACCTGCTCCAGGACCTGTTCTCTCAGCTTAATCTGATGTCTTCTTTCTTCTCATGATTTCTCCATGGATTTTGTTTTAGAGCTGCTTATGACCATCCTTCTCTTCTCCAGCTCTTCCTTCCAGACTTGCAGGTTGGATTGGAGATGTGCCTCTGATTTAACAATCAGGGCAACATCATAAGCAAATGCCAGCTCTAAAATACAGACCTGTCTCATCTTCCAGTACCCCACTGAATACTTTCTTGTTCTCTCCTTACATGCCTTGATGACATCGTCCATGAGGAGTGTGAAAAGATAAGGTGACAGGATATCACCTTGTCTTACACCAGTGATAGTTCTGAACTCTTCTGACTTATGGTTTGCTGTCCTCACATAATTTCTGCAAGACTTGTAGAAGCTCTGTAAAGCATGAATCAGAGGTGCTGGAAAATTCTTCCTTGCCAAACAGTCCCAAAGTTTGCTCCAGGTTACCCTGTCAAATGCCTTTTCCAGATCTATAAAACAAAGATGGATCTCACTCTTATACTCAAGGGCCTTTTCACTCAGCTGTCTGAGTGTGAAGATTAGGTCAGCTTCGGTTAGCTCGGAATCCGCACTGGACCTCATCCAATTGTGGCTCAGCTAGGCATCGGAGTTTCTGCTCTAGGATTCTAGAGTAGATTTTACCAGGGACACTGAGAAGGGATATGCCTCTATGGTTTCCACATTGTCGATTGTCACCCTTTTTGAAAATTGGTGTTATGATGGCAATCTCCCAATCCTTTGGTATGGTCTTGTTGCACCATGCTGCCTGTAGGACCCTTAAGAGTAATAGGTCGCCTGATGCTCCCATGTACTTAACCATTTCTGGTGTTATACCATCATGCCCTGCTGCTTTGCCCATCTTGATTTTCTCCAGTGCTGCCTTCAGTTCTTCCATCTTTATGTCATCTTCATCACCATTGGTTTCCTCTTCTGTGCTAGTGGTTATCATTTCTTATGCTTGACCTTGCTCACCATCAAGGAGTTCTGAGAAATATTATTTCCATTACTTCCTTCGGGGCACTTAGCAATTTGCCTTCCTTGTCCTTCATAAATTTGAGAGGGCATTGTTTTTCCTTCCTCATGTTCTTTAGGGTCTTATATAACAATTTCTGGTTTTCTTGCGCATCTTTTTCTAGCTTTTCTCCAAATTCTTCCCAGGACTTCTGTTATGCTGCTAGCACCTTGTTCTTTGCTTCTGTGTATCATATATTCTCTGTATTTCTCTATTTGTCCTGCTGTGTTTTAGCGCCTAAGTATTGTTTCCAGCCATTTTCTTCTCTCTTATTTTCTCTTTGACTTCCTCTGTCCACCAAGGTGTCCTCTTTCTCTTGTTCCCAAGTCGAACTTCACCACATGCTTCTGCAGCAGCTGTCTTTATGAAGTCCTTGAATTTAAGCCAGAGGGTTTCCAAGTCAGGTTGTTCTTCTGTGTTTCTCACCACTGTAGCAATAAGCCCCTGATATCTAGTCTGAATTTCTGGCTCTCTCAGCTTGTAGGTCTTAATGCTAATTTCTCTCGTTCATTTACTTGGTTTCTTGCATGATGTTGGGCAGTTCCTAGGCTGAGCAACTCTTTCAGTTGTTCTTTTGATTGTAAGCAGGTAGTGATCACCTCCAATCTCTGGCCCCCTCCAGACTGTAGCATCCCGGACATATTTGAATGAGCTCCTCCTAACAATGGCATAGTCGATCACTGACTTCTCATTCTTTGTTGGTTCACATCTAGTGTATGCATGTAAGCGCTTATGGGGAACTTTGTGTTTGTAATGATCAGATTCTGCTCACTGCAGAATCTAAGGAGTCGCTTTCCATTGTCATTGAGAGTATCTTCTCCACATCTTCCGATAACTCCACCCCATTTAGCATGGTCATTTCCAGCTCTGGCATTGAAATCTCTGAGCATGATAATTTCATCTAGGCAGTCATCCACTGTCTTTTGAAGCAGCTCGAAGAATTCCTCCATGACCTCTGCTCTCTCATCCTCATTTGGTCCATACACTATGACCAGGTTGACTATGGTTTCTCCTTCTTTTAGTTTTACAACCATAATGCGCTCCGAGACAAAGTTCCATCCCTTGACACTATCTTTTTGGTTTTTGGCCACAATGCAACCCACACCCCCTTTAGCTCTTTCAGATGTGGGTACACCACTGTAGAGCAGCGTGTTGCCATCTAGATCCATGACTCCTTGTCTCTTTTTCTTTGTTTCCGTTATAGCCAGGATTTCTAATTTTGCTTTCCTTATCTCTTCCACCAGCTCCTCTTCTTTCCCATTTATACTTCTTGTGTTCCAAGTTCCATAAGTCGTAGTCCGTAGTCCATTCCAGTTCGTCGCCTTTAGAATCGGTCTGGTTTTCTCTCTTGTAGTTCGCGTAATCATGATTTAAAGCAAACAGGTGATTGGCCTGTTATGCCTTTGTATGGTGGAGGGGCTGCCTCCTTACGGCCTTCATGCAGGCCGCCCTCCTCCTTTTTCAGCCGGGCTTGGGACCGGCCTAGGCGGATTTCATATTTTTATCAGTTAGTAATATTGCTAGGCACATTGTTCATAAACGG